>PJEM01013819.1:0-38651 GCA_004023845.1 Helogale parvula
GGGGAGAAGCACTGGGTGTTATATGGAAACTAATTTGACAATAAACTATTAAAAAAAAAAAAAGAAGATGTCTTAGAAAGGGACAGCACCTAATTCTAGGTTGAGCAAAGGGTGGGACATATCCCAAGAGGGATATGAGAGATGGTTTTATATTGTACACAGCATTAAACAATGTGTAATCACGAGTGAGAGTTATTCCCTGTCCAACTCTTTCAATCCTAATCACATCAAAAAGAAATCCTCCCTTTGTGCTAGACTATCTTTAACACTTCTAGAATACATAATAACTGATTTTAACAAAGCAGATCTAGCTGCAGGAACACAGTCATCAGGAGGCAAGAATGTCTTGATGGTTACAAATACTGTCTTGTTTCCATTGTCTTTATTTTTCCTATCACCTCCTGTTTCCATCAATGATATATAAAAACATTTTAAGTAGATTTAAATTTTAAAAGAGAGTAAATTTAAAATGCTAAGGTAATAAAATAGGTAGTACGTAGTTTAGAGCAAATAGTCATTACAGTGGCCTTACAGTGATTGAAATTTAGGAAACACTGATCTAGCCCATCCCTCTCATAAGAAAACAGACGAGGAAACTGAGGTTGGGAGGAAGGAAGGTACTCCTTTCCAAGATGACATAGGTACTTCTCCTTAAGACTGAAGCTGGTTCTGCACGTCCCTCCTCATCTAACTCTGCATCAGACAACAAACGCTAGTGTCAAACTGAAAGTAACAATATAAAATACACAACAGACTATGTATAGCTGCGGGTTGTCAGGAAAAGACTGGTTACATAGGCTGCTGGGTATTTTAGGGGAAGCTTAGAGAAGGCAAAGATTGTTTAGGAAGTCTAAGGCCATTCCCCACTCCTGAGGGCGCTAAGAAAGGCCTTTAGAGTCAGCCCCAGAGATGGTGGTGCCAGAGATTCCTCTGCAGTGCCAGAGAATCTAACAAAGATGGCTTGAATCCCAGCCTCTCCACCGGCAAGTACTGCACTCTCCTGTCCTCTTCACTCGTCAGTAAGGATTTATAGGACCGGTAATAGCTAACATATATTGGCCACGTCATCTGCCAAGCCCCTTTGATGCATTCTCTCACTTAACCCTCAAAAGAAAACTAGAAGGCAGTTAGTATTACCTCCACATGATAGATGAGGACATTTGGACTCTAAATGATTAAAGTGCTTATCAGCATCTCTCTACCTAAACATAATGCTGGCATTAGATTCAAATCTGAGCAGTTTCAGCCTAGAGTCTGGCCTTAATCACTCTCATACTGTAAAAATTAAACGCAGATTTAGGGCTGGGAAGCACGTAGCACAGTGCCTGGCACACAGGAAGCAAAATGTCAGCGCCTTTTCCACTCTCCCTCGCAGCCCACAGGTCAGTGCTAGTCACTTCCAGTGTCGCATCCAGAACTTTCTCCGCCTGGGCCTTGCCAGGAACCACAACTCCCAGGATGCACCAGCCGGAGAAGCTGGCCAATCAGGAAGTACATTCCCGTCATCCGCTTTCAGCTCCGCCCCACCTGCGGTAAGAGCTTTGGCGAGGGTTGGCTGGCCAGGTGGGTCTAAACAGGGTTGGTTTGTGGGCAAAACGAGGTTCCTGGGTCCCAAATAATCCTAATCGGGTTTAGGGTGGGGGGAGGTGGAGCCTGTTGAAATTTCCTGGCTGCTTCGGGCTCCGTCGTCAGCGTCCGAGTGGGCAGGCCCTAAGGGCCGAGGCTCCTCACAGACCTGGGTTGGATCCAGAAGGGGCTGATGGTTGGATGGATTCAGGCGGTGCGGGTGATCGTCCCGAGGCCAGGGTCGCACTGAGTGCGTTTTACGTGGTAATGGTCCGGTTGGGGAGCAGAAGGGTTGTGGAAACTTCGAGGCTATCCTCAGTCACCAGTGGCGATTGGGCGGGCCTGACCTAAGCCTTATACTTTATTCAAAAATTAACTAAAAATGAGTCACAGATTTAAATGTAAAACATAAACCTTTAAAACTTTTAGAAAAAAGGAGGAGCGCCCGGGTGGCTCTGTCGGTTGAGCATCTGAATTCAGCTCAGGTCATGATCTCACGGTTCCGGGGTTGGAGTCCCGTGTTAGGGCTCTGTGCTGACAGGTAGCTCGGAGCCTGGAGCCTGTTTCAGATTCTGTATCTCCCTCTTTTTCTGACCCTCCCATGCTCGTGCTTTCTCTCTCCCTCTCTCTCTCTCTCTCTCCCTCTCTCTCTCTCTCTCTCTCAAAAAAAAAAATAAATAAAACATTAAAAAAATTAAAACTTTTAGAAAAAAGGAGAAAAATTTCAAGATCTAGAGCTAGGCAAAGAGTCTTACACTTGACACCAAGAGTAGGTTGGGATGAGGAGGAGGGGTTGTTTTTTAGAACAAAAGCTGAGGCGACGATAATCCCATCTCAGGTTGAGGACCAGAACTGTGCCTCCAGGCCGCCTGGTTGGAGGCTGTTGCCTTAGTGTCGAAGGTATCTTGGAACTGAGTCCACAGTTCCCTCTGTCCCTAGAGCCTGCTCACTACTTGTCACTTCTGAGCAATGCCCTTTGACCATGTCTCCTTTTTCTGAGCGAAGGCCTAACCCATCTCTCCAGTCCAGCGGGGTCCAGCCCCAGCTCTGCCTCCTGAACCCCCCTGCCCCCATCCAGGGGCACTCAAGGGCGCTGGAAAACCAGACCTCCCTGGCGGGAGGGTCAACTTTCTTGGGCTCGTCTCTATCCACACTCAGTTTCTACTTGCCTGTTGATGTTTTTATTTTTATTTTTTTAAGCCATTCTAAATTTAAAAACTTTTTTCCATGTTTATTTATTTTTGAGAGAGCGACAGAGCATGAGCTGGGAAGGGGCAGAGAGAGAGGCAGACACAGAATCCAAAGCAGGCTCCAGGCTCCGAGCTGTCAGCACAGAGCCCATTGAGGGCTCCAACTCACCGAGAGTGAGATCATGACCTGAGCTGAGGTTGGATGCTTAACCAACTGAGCCGCCCAGGTGCCCCCCTTCTTCCTTTTTAAAGTCCTTTAATTCTATCATCTCCACTTCCTCCCTTTTCTCTTCCTCCCCTCCCTTTCCTTCCCCTTCCTTTCCCTTCCTTTCTCTTCCTTTCTTTCCCTTCCTCCTCCTTTCCCTTCCCCTCCCCGCCCCTCCCCATTCCCCTTCCCTTCCTCTTCCCTTCTTTTCCCTCCTGGCCCTTTCTTCCCTTCCTTTTCTTTCCTTCCCCTTCCCACCGTCTCCCCTCCCCTTCCCATCACATTTCTTTTCCCCTCAAACATAAATCTCTTGATTTGCTATACCCAACCAAGTAAGACAACTACCATTCCCTTTTTGGCTTGTAGGGTCTTGTAGGTGGAGGCAAAGTATATTTTATTCATTGTTTGGAAAACAAAATTTTTATTTTATTTGTAGTGGCTCTGGAGTGAGTGAAATAGAAGTAAGCAGAGGCAAGAAATTGACTTAAAGGTTAGTTTATTTTCATTATCTTGGACCAGCAGCCTGGCGCGTAATTACCCGCCTTTCACATTGCTGGGGTTGTGCAAGCTAATTGTGGGTTATTATTTCAAGTCATTTTGAGAGATTTGAATGGTTAAGATTAGTTTCTGGTAAACCTGTTTTTGTATTTGTATCTGACACAATAGGTTAAAACATATGTACTCTACATACAGCATTGTGACCCGTTGATTTACACATTTCAATCAGCCAGAATTTTTTAAAAGTGTATTGCCAAAGCTAAAATAAAAGTGGCCATCTTACCATCTTCTTAGTTTATGAATTATAATTGAATCTTACTTTGAGTTTTACCGTGGACCATGTCCTTCAAAAATAAGTTAGAAAAATACACTGCCTTAGATAAACAAAATAGAGAAGGTTTTATATGAGTGCTTAATTATAAGATGGCTTATAAATGCTGAGACTTTCTGAACAGGGGACGTCTGCATTTCCGTTGGAAGAGTCCCATCAAGTTATCTAGTGTCATTAAAGAAGAAACCTCATCCTATGAATCTTAGTTGGAGATGTCTTTGTTTGGAAAATATAAACAAGTTGATGCCCTAGTATGCTATTTTCTAACCATTATATTGACTATTCCCAATTCTTTCAGTTCTGAAATAACAGATTTTCCTTTTAGAAATACTGAAAATTTAAGTGTTTTCGAAGTACACATAGATGTTCTGATTTATTCCTCTTGTTTCTCTTTTAGAGTCAGATGTTTAAGAATAATGTGACTGACCATAAGCTGAACATGGAAGCCGTAATTAAAAACATCAACACGATTTCTTTGGAGTTAAAGAAGATGCAAGGTAAGTGTGGAACCACTGAATTAAAATGTTTGCATACCATATTTATAAAACTAACAGTAGAGCCAAGGGTGCTTCTCCTGGGATATAACTGATTTTTGCCTACTAATTAGGATTTCTATACTTCTCCAGCAATGTTTACACTGTAATATGAACCAGATATCTAAAGAAAAATTATGTTTGAGAATTTTCCGGGGAGTTAGCAGACTTGAATTTCCATCCCGGACACTAACAAGCTTATGCTGTTGCCTAACTAACCCCCTCTAAATTTACTTCCCTTCCTTCCCTTCAATAAACTATTGCGCGATGGTGTCACACTCTGCAACATTCCGTGTCCCTGTCCACTAATCTTTCTAAGCCCCTAAGGTTCCTTCCAAATTAAAAATTACAAGTTTGTTTGATTCCGCGAGATAAGACTTCTTCACTGTAAACAGATTCATAAGTAAGATTAGACCTTACGGTTCATGATGTTTAGTCATTCACCTCACATTCTCTTATTTTACCCCAGACATGTAAAAACGTCCATGACTGACTATTTCTAGGGACAGTCTATCCCTGACCAAATATTTCCTATGTTGGAGAACTCCCTATCCCACCAGTCAGCCTCTTCCTGTGTAGACAGCTCCTCCTTATGGATGAGCTGAAGTCTGTTCCCCTTTTCTTTCATGCGCTGGTCCTATTTCTAGATGGGAAACTTCAGTGAATATGTAGGTATTCTTCTTATGACAGCTCTTGGATATTTGAAGATAGCTTCTCTGTAACTGACAGTGACAAGGAATTCAGCTAATACAAAATACCAACTTAACATGGCTTATACAATAAGGAAATAAGAGGACCCAAGGTAGGACAGCCCCAGAATTAATTCAGAATTGTAAAGGCTGCTGCCTGTACCAGGTCCTCTCCATTTTTCCGCTCTGTTATGTTCACTCCGTTTATCACTCGTGCTCATTACCTGCGGGTGTGGCCATCTGCAAACACTGTATGTGCCTTGTCTCTATGAAAGCCTTTCCCCCAGGTCCCTCCAGCATGTTTTCCCCATCCTTTCACGGCCAGATTCGCGGCTAAAGCATATGCTTGCACCAGCCACTGTCAAGGGGAATGGGACTGCCAAAACCAGTTTGGCCCAGTTAGAACTTACCGTTGGAGCTGGGGAGAGAATCACCTCAAATGGAATCAAGTTGTGCCACCATGAAGAGGGAAATGGTTGTTAGTTAGGCACCAAATAGTGAGTGCCGATTATGTTTTTTCTACGTGTTCTTCCTAGGGCAGTATTTCCCAGACTTTGATCTGCGAACCCTGAGATATTAATAGGTGGTGTGCAGTAAGAACAGAGTCCATGTTCTTATGGTCAAATAAATTTGGGAAGTGCTTTATGCTGTATGTTTATCTCAAAAATTCATAGTACAAAGACTCTGAGGCATCTGATCCAAAGAAATCTGGTTATCTTTGCTTAATTTATCATCTCTCAAAACCGATCTCAGGGCACCTGGGTGGCTCAGTCAGTTAAGTGGCCAACTTCGGCTCAGGTCATGACCTCATGGTTCGTGAGTTCGGGCCCTGCACTGGGCTGTGTGCTGACAGCTCAGAGCCTGGAGCCTGCTTCGGATTCTGTGTCTCTCTCTCTGCCCCTCCCCTGCTCATGCTCTGTCTCTGTCTGTCTCATAAATAAACATTAAAAAGAAAAACCAATCTCAATGATAACAGCAAGAATTTTCTTTCTAAAATGTGAGTCATTAGCTTACTATTGCCCCAGAATAAAGTTCAGACTTCCTAGAATGGACTATAAGACCTCTTGAGATCAGGCCCCTGTCTACCTCTCCAGTATCTTCTTCTTTTATCCCATTCCATTCTGTGCTACAGCCATGCTGAACTATTTGCAAATCTATATTGTTCCTCCTTTTTCATGTCTCTACCCTAACAGATGCATCTTCTGAAATGCCCACTGCGGTACCCCCACCTCCACTCCACCCCATTAGTCAAGGTTACTTACACTGGAAAAACGTTTTAAGCAAGCGTGTTCTCTTTCCCGCCTTTTCCTATTCCCTGTCACACTGTGTTATAATTGCATGTTTACTTACTTGTCCTATTCCTGCTCAACAGTAAGCTC
Source organism: Helogale parvula (assembly GCA_004023845.1). NCBI lineage: Eukaryota > Metazoa > Chordata > Mammalia > Carnivora > Herpestidae > Helogale > Helogale parvula. Next base: position 6,392 of record PJEM01013819.1, read on the forward strand.
CTTACGGGTATCCTAGCCATTAACACAGTGCCTTGAAATAATAGGTTCTTGGAAGTGTTTATTAAATGAATAATTGTTTTCTGACTGCTTGCGCTCATTTAACATAGAAAAGCTTTAGATTTCTCTTAAACTTGATTATCTAACTATTCTAGTTTGGGGATTATTCTTTTGTGATGTAAAATAGAACTAGTCAATATAATGGTTGTGTTCCTGAGAAGCTGCGGAAGAGGTCAGGCACTTAGGATAGAGGGACTTGTAGACCTAGAGTAAATGGGCACTGGCAAACATGGAAGATTAAATGAACCACATTCCACGTAGCCACACTTCCGTTCTCTAAATAATAATGTCAGTAGCTGACACATAGCATTTGACATAATCCAGATACCTTTCCAAGAGCTCTATGTAAATGGATTCAATTATCATTACAACCTTGTGAGGTAGGAAATACTACCATTGGCATTTACAGATACAGAAACAGATAGAATTTAACTGACTTTTCCAAGGTCATACAACTTGTTGCTAGTAAACTTGACATTTAAATTTAATGTGATTTTAAAGAGACAAAAATCCACAAGGAAAAGTTAAGAGTGAAATAGCAAGTTAAGTAAACCAAAGTCTGAACCCTGATGTCCAAAAATTTGAACCGTGAGCTGGCTAGGTAAAGCCAATGAATAACCCTAAAGACTCAATACGTGGTGGCACCAGAATCCTCTGGAAGTAGGGGTAAAGGGGGAGCTAAGGGCAGGAAGACGGGTTAAATGTCTAAGAAGTTGTAGGCCCTGAAGTCCTCTTCCCCTCTCTGTATAACTAGGCAACTGTTTATAGGGTAGAAAACTTGATGCTTATTCCCTAAGAGTCTCTGGCCTGGAGCCACTAGCCACAGGTTGAAGGAAAGAGTACTATAACTGAAAACAAGGGTATTAGGACAAAGTTTACATATTGAATTATAAGACCCCCCCCCAGCTTTCTTTTTCTACTTGGCTACAAAACCTTGGCAACCAGATTTATACCCTCAAGCAGATTTTTCTGTCAGTAATCTGACCAGTCTAAAAAAAAAAAAACCCAAAAACCTAAAGATATTGATCGCAGATGTTCCCCTCAGCAAAATACCCAGCCAACCAAGATACCCCGAATATAGCCTGCCATAGGCACAGGGTTTCCAGTGCCATGGTCTTAAATATGAGCGGATAGCTCTGATGGAATTGGTATTTGATGGAAGCATCTAATATGAAAAGCAGAGACAAAGTCAATACATAGATTCAGTCAATGAGAAAGACACAGAAATCGTGAAATGAGATGAAAACTCCCAAGAAACTGTCAGTAGCTAAAGAGAAACAAGAGAAGATGCCATGTTCATGAAACAGGAACATGAACCTATTAAAAAAAAAATGTTTAGAGAAGGGAATTCTTGGAAATTAAAGGTGCAACAATAGAAATAAACTCTAGAAGGGCTTAAAGACAAAATGAAGACAATCCCCTAGAGTGCACAGCAAAAAAATAGAGATGGAAAGTTTTAGGGAGAAAAACTTACATGATCAGTCAAGGAAGTTCAACATTTGGTAAACAGCAGTGTTATAAAGAACACAGACAATGCCTGGGGAGGAGTTCATTAAAGAAATAACCTGAGAAAAATGTATAGAGCTGAGGGACCGGGAGTTTCTATAATAAAAGAAACCGACACTGTGGTTGAGAGTAGACCCCCAAGGGACAATCCTGTGAGATTTTGTTCTGGAAAAACAAAAAGGTCCTTGACGTTTCTAAAGAGAAACAATGATTAAGAATTAAAATCATGAAAATTCCCATAGCAACACTGGAAGCTAGAAGTCCTTTGAAAATCTGCAGAAACATGATTTCTAATCTAGATTTCTATAGTCACCCCATCTATTAAGCATTAGTGTAGAAAGAGAAATTTTCACACATAAGTGGTCCACCTTCCAGAAGTTACTGGGGTCCTATTCCAGCAAACAAGGTCTAGGAAAGGGATACTCCACCCAAGGGAGGCGTGGAAGGGATCTCTAGGGTAGCGGTGAATGCAGTTCCCTGGTGCGTGCTGTTCAGAGCAGTCAGTCCAGACTAGAGTAGATCAGAAGGTTCTAGGAGAGGAGAGGCTTTTCAACAGTGGACCGCTAAGGCATCTGGCTGTACCAAAAGAAGATCTGCCCAACCAGGGAAGATTTGGAATATATTTATGATAATTAAGCAATGAGAAAAGAAAATTATCAACCGTGATTCGGTGGTACCGTGCAGGAAGAGAAATGAACTGCAAAGCTCAGCTGTGAAGCATATTTATATAATCAAAAAATGTTAACCTTTAAATCCTGAGCTATCAAAAATTGTATTCTTAAGTACTCTCTAGGGGTGTGGGGGTGAGTGAAAAGAGCTATGTCTTAACCTTCTGTAGTCAGAAGCAGATAGATAATACCTACAGTCGAAAAAATAAAATACGTCATTTAGAGGTAAATGCCAACCTACCCCCAAACAAAGCCAGAAAACACTAAACAGACACACACAAAACAACAAAAGCAAGAAAAACAATACAAGTGGAAAAAAAAGTTAAAAGTGGTTGCCTCTTGGAGATAGAAACTCCTATTTTTTTTGTAACATGCCTTATAGATCTATTTGCTTCTCTGTACATACATAACGTAAAAACAGTAAGTTAAAAAAGCATAAATCAAATTTGTATAACTCAAGTTGCAATTTAGCATACAAGTTGAGCTAAAAGCCTGCTAGCTAATTTTTATGTCATGCTTATTTTATAGTACATAAATTTGACCTTAGGTCGTGACAGGGCACACTTAATTGTGGTCTGATCAATAATTACTTAGGAGAAAACTTAAGAATTAGAAATGGCTACTAAAAGCAATAATAGGGATCCCTGACTGGCTCAGTCGGTAGAGCATGCAACTTTTGATCTTGGGGTTGTGGGTTTGAGCCCCATGTTTGGTATAGAGATTATTTAAAAATAAAATCTTTTAAAAAAAGTGATAATAGTTGTCTCTGATATATATGTGCTCCAAGATAGTATCCTCTATTATTTTGTTTTACATAGAACTCTCCCAGTTGCTACTTTGTGACCTTACTTTACATTTGAATCATCCTGTGAAGACAGATGACTTAGAGGAAACAGAAGGAAACACCCCCCTCTTTGATGAATCTAAAATATCAGATGTATCCTTTGCTTCTAACAGTTTTTCTGTCTGATTTCTTTTTGTTTGTTGTGAATATATAACTATTTATTGTGGAATTAACGCATATCTGGAGAATGGAGTTTACTAATATATTTAATATGATAAAAAATAAAAATATGAATTGTAAATATTTAATATTTTTAAGGCTGTTTTATTATTTCAATGTTTCAAGGAATGGCTAGTGCCCTAGTGACAAGAATATGACATAGGAAATTGGCCATGGGGCGTTCGTTGCTTAGCCTTCATTTTATGCTTGAATTTGGCTAACTTTGAAAGAGGCTTAACCAAATTGTAAGCGGGTGGAAACAGAGTTTGTATTAATCAGATCTCTCCTGGTAACAAGTGCCAAAAACAACTCAAGCTAGCTGAGGCATTTATTGGGTCATGTGCTTTGGAAGTCCGTGGTTGAGACAGACTTCAGGGACTCTACTAATTTATCACATGTCTGTATCCTGGTTCTATTTCTGTGCGTTGACCTCCTCTTCTGTTATAAGCTGGACTCCTACACATGGCAGGGGGAGAGGGGAGAGGCATGGCAGCCGACATGATTCACCACCAGGTAGTTGCTTTGAAGTCTACTACCTCCTTCATTTTAGAGATTTTCAAACATAAAGGATAGCACACCATAAAGGAAGACACAGGGCCAGCTCCCAGTGTCTGCTATCCTCACCACCCAGCTTCTTGTTTAACACAGAATAGGCACTAAATAAGTGCTTCTTGAAATCCTGTTGAGTAAACTTGTAAATGAATGCCGATTTTTAAGCTTTAGAACTCCCAGGCTCTGGACCCTAAACTGAGAACTTCCAGTTTGTAAGGATGAAGCTTGATGAGGAAACATTATCATCATTACTGGCTGACAGTCTTCACATACTTGTTACCTCAGCAAACCATCAATTTTAACCAGGTGACTTCTAAGCCTCCTTCTTCTATTCTATTAATTAGCTTATGAAAATGAACAGGCAGGATACTTTTGCCACTGGAAAACTTGTAGATTAAGCAGGGAAGCCAAGAATTTTTGTTTTTAATAAAAGTTGTGGAATAATAACCAAGGCCCCAAAGGGGAAAACTTGAAGACCAACCAAGTGCCTGGTTTTTGTTGTGCTAAACACCTACTACTGTCTGTTAAGTGAGATATGTAAGCTGAGGCAGAGCTGAATTGCTTCAAAGAATTTATAAAGCCTTTCTAGGAAGGATGATGAGAAGGGCTTTATGGCAGAGTTGTCAAGGGATAAAAGAGATAGAAGAAAGGCCTCTAACAGGAGAGTCTGATCACATTTTCCTGTGTATATGCATTGCTCTTTCCTCTTTGCAGTAAGACTTTGTAAAATCCACATCACTTGAAAATGGTTTGGAGGTGCAGGGGTGGTGGGATGCGGGTGTCGGTATATGACGAACTTACATCAGATCTATTTGACACCAAAGCCTCATCTCTAAATTTTAAATGATTTCTTCTGGTATTTGTAGCTTAAATTTGCGTTAAAACTACAATGCAATGCAATAGTACGGCCTAAACAAAGTCAATAGTTTGAGGAACGCAGAACTAAAGCAGAAGGTAAATTCATTTTAATCCTAGGAAGTTACCCCATCATGCATTTATTTTTTCATAAAAAAGTACACAAAAATCCCCCCCAGCAAAAGACACCAAATAAGAAAGGATGAAGTAGTTTGAAGCCTCTTAAATTATTGCTGCCGAGAAAGTGAATTTTAGAAATTTTCAAATTATATATATATATATATATATATATATAAAACCGATGATTGCCTCTGATTAACAAAGGTTTGTCTGTAAAAAAAAATCAGTTTTATGTGATAACCAAAAACTATTACTGTTTCAGTGTTTTTAAACTTGCTCCAAATTATTTCTGTCGCCATGTAAACTACTGTACTTTGAAATGGCTATTCCAAAATACACATTTTTTAAATGAATTATTACAGTGCACTACTAGACTTCAAGTGTGAACCTCATGCGCTTAACAAACATTGAAGAAGAATAAATAAATTAGGAGATCTTTGACAGTCTTCATTTCAAACACTTTTTTATGCGAAAGATCAAAACCCTATGTTCACGCTGAGGGGTTCGATTCAGTCCTAAGTGTCTGTCCCTTCAGTGAGGTTGGCTGATCGTCCCCTGCCGGCAACAGAACCAGACGGAAGGTTCGTTGGCGTGGCTGACTTGCTAGGGATAACCTGCCGCATGCGTTAACGTGCACTGGTATCTGGAGCCTCGGTTTTTCCCATCAATGAGCAGAAGTGGCATTTTCCTGAAGTAGTCGATGATATCTGACACAGACAAAAAGTCCTAAAAATTCAAAATGAGGAGATAAATCAACATTGGAATGAGTAGAGAAGCCAAGCATTTGAATTTAACTCTCAGTTTTTTTATCTGCATAAGACCCTACCTCTTCAAGTTATGAGGATGGCAAGAAAAAATACGTAAAATTCAGCAACTATTTTCATGATTTTTCTATAGAACTTTGAAAAAATAATTTTTAAACATCCAACAAATTATGGATGAAGATGACGTAAATATGCGTATGTATATATATATATATATTTTTTTTTTAAGTTCATGGGGGTCATAAATATAAGGAGGTCTAACTATGAAACCTTAGTCTTAGCGTTGCTCTCTTTGGGTTTTTGATGTTGGTTTCTGTATCCCTACTTCCCCCTTTGTCACTAAGAGTGTGAGGGGCTATAAGGAAGCAGGCGGTCGGATGGCATCCCGGTGTCTGGAGGTGATTCCCTGTCGCGATGCACAGGTTATCATGATCTTCATGGTCTCTCCGCTCTGTCCTCACTGTCCCCACACTCACAAGGGCTCTGCAGCCAAGTCTTTGCACCCTTTGCCTTCATCACCTTATCCCTGATGGTCAGACTGGAGTAAAACCCATCCAGCCTTCTAGACGTGGGTCAGAATCACACAGGATCCCCAGACACGATTCTGCACTTGCTCCAAGACCACTCTGCCGGATGCCGCCCGCCAGGGCTGCGGCCTGTGGTTTGGACTTCTGGTTTCCACGCCAGACCAAGAGAAATTCTGGAGAGCAGACACCTTCTGCTTCTACAGCACCAAGCAGCCCTGGCCACACTGAACATTGGACCAGATTCATGTGTTTTTTCCTACTCATTTATATGATCACAACTTTAAAATATTTGGAGTGGAGTCTAAGGGTTAGCTGTTTTCATTCTGGAAATGTTTGAGTTGACCGATCCTCCTCCTGGGCCTTTGAACTTAAAGAACATGTTTGGGGCTGAAGTTTGGCTATAAGTTTCCTTTGCAAAAGCAGGTTTTTTTTGATTATCATCCAAAAAGTAACTAGCATAAACATTGACCAAACATTGGAAAATTTCTCTTAAGTGAGAAATGACCCAAGTATTTAAATAATCACAAGAATTCTATTTTCTTTACCCTTTCCCAGATGTCAGTTTTAAAATACAGCCTTGTAAATACGCTGCAATCTTACATTAAAATTATGTTACAGAGGAGAATGAAAGAATGGGCTTATCTTTGATACCATCTAACTGTATATTTTTTAATTTAAATGTTAACTTTTTTAATTTTAAAAGTTATACATGTGATTTTAGACTAGTTGGAATGGGAGATACAAGAACGACTCCATGGCAGAGGTAGCTGTTGCCACTTTCCTTCCAGTAAAGGGGGGGGCTTCACCAATGTGAGTTAACTCTAAAGTTGCCAGACAGTGTGGACCCCCAAAGAATGGTACAGCCAGGTTCCATATAGGTAGGTGTGCAGAATGGCATAAACGGAGGATTTGGGTAAATTCTGTAACTAGAATTCCTTACCTCTTTACCTCGGAGTCCAGTTCCCAACAAGTAGACTTGGCTCTCCTCTTGGTAACGGATCTGGATGTTGTAAACTTTATCTTTGTACAACACCATGAGGACATATGGATTGGTTATTGTTTTTTTAGAGCTGTCTCTAACGAGAAAAGTGCCATCCTAAAAGAATAAATTCTTATTATTATGTGAGCAATAAACGGCAGTATTTCTGTTGCCTGTAAGAGCAGTAGACAAGCCTGGAGAGATCTGGAATCTTCCTAGTTGACAAGTCAGTGAACATGTAGTGCCTGAAACATCACAGTCCCATGTGCCATGGGTTTCTTGGTTGTCCAGGGGCAGGAAAGATTGTATCAGAGAAATTCCCACATTTCAAAGAGACTTTTTGAAGTCTCCTGATAAAAAAGAAGTCCCCTTTTTTCAATTATAAAACAAATTATAAGTGGTTGAGTGGATAAAGGGCCAGACAAAATAAGGACTTTATTGGTTAACTGACAAGTTATCTTCCTACTCCTGGGAGCTAATTCCCTAACCCTTACTTTCCACCACCAAAGTCAGAAAACACTCAAATGCCTGTGACATTCACCCATTTAAAAATCTCATGATCTCCACATTAAATGTTCATCAGTAAATACCTGAACATAAACAGATGTGTACTGTCTTGCGTTATCACTTTTTTTTCCTATTTACTGAAATCGTGTGATTTGTCCTGTACTTGAAAATGTCATTCCATAAATTACTGCTACATAATGTTGATACCGTAAAGATCTAATATTAAAATAGGATCAATTAGTAAGACAGCATTTAAACCACTCCCCTCTTTGTGTATTGAATGATGACGGCTTCAAATAGCCTGCAACCTGCAACAATGGCTTTCCTTTGTTTTTATGCCAGTTGAGGAAATTCCATTCAGAATATCTTCTGTTCAACAAATATACCTGTGGACCAGGGATTCACAGCCTAGAATTTAGAATTCAGAGTTTTGAAGACTCTCAGAACCTACACAAAACACCTGACTAAATAAACCCGAATCTCTCCAGGTGAAATCCAGGAATCAGAATGTTTAAAGTTTCCCAAGTGATTTAAACGTGCAGCAAAGATTGCAAACTATTCTTACAGACTCAAGATGTGAGAGATGAAGGATCTTTTTGCTCTTCTTCCTCTGACACATAGATTTAAGGAATCCAGAAACCACAGGAAATCTGGTTAAGGACCCCTAGAAATGTCTAGGGGAAAGGGCAGAAACTTGCTGCTGCCTCTCTCCATAATGGATCCCTTCACATCGGTGTGGATGGCAGTTGTATATTAGAAATTAGGATGGTAACAGTAAGGTGTTGGAAGTTTGGGGGAAAGAGCCTTCTTTTGATAAGGTATACTTCCTGTGACAAGACAGACCTTTTTCGTTAATAAAAGCTCCTTGGATTCTGCCAGCAGCATGACTGCCGTAATTTAGATTTCTCCCAGATCCTAGGAATCATTGCTATGGATGCTGGTGGGTGTAAAGCTGCCACTAATGGGTCCCCTTGGTATAACAGCATGAATATCACCTAGCAGAATTCCTAGCCCATAATTGGAGCTCAGTAAAAGCCAGCTCCCTTTTTCTCGTCCCATTAATATTTATAACTACTTAAAAATAAACTTTGGCACAGTACCTGGTTTATCTTTCTAAGAGCAGCTTCCGCCTCTGGTCGGGTAATATAAGAAACGTACCACTCTTCATTTAATGAGTTCTGAAAATGTAAATTTTTAAAAACTGAATAAATTTTGCAGTTATATGTGTAAGCGAAAAGAAAAGCCTCCAAGTAATCATTTTCATAAATCACCACCTCAATTCCATGAGCCTTGAAACATTTGCTTTCTTAATTTGAATGTAGAATCACTTAGGTGGGGCTAAATAGAAGATATTTTGATTGAACTGCGTTTTATCATGGTTGCCAAGGTAGCTGTGAATAAGCATTCTGTATATAATGGAACCTTTAATCAGGAAAGATACAGATGTAATACTTTCTTCAGTTTAGTGTAATATGTTTTAATAAAAAATTGGGCTTAATGAGCAGTTAAGTGACTTATTCAAGATCATAAGCTAGAAGACAGATGAAGAATAGGATTATTTTTCTCATTAAATACAAAACACACATATGCTATTGGAAGACTATGGAAAAACACCAAGGAAAAAGAACCTATTTTTCATTTGGACCCTCTCCTTTAATGTTTTTCACTAAAAAAAAAAAATTAAAGGTAATTTAAAATAATAATAAAAATACAAAGGAGTATCCAATGGGAGCTTTGGTTATTTGCTGGGGAAAAAAATAAAATAACATAAAAACATGTGTTTTATTACCTCTTCTTCCCCAGGAGACCGTGGCCGAGGTTTGTTTGGAACTGGTAAGGAAAAGTTTCTGCCTTCAGCTCTGGGAGGCGGTCTGTTGCTAAGGCCTTCAAAAGTATATAGCATTTTGAAAGTTAATTTGCTGTCAGCTATTTTTCATTTTCTGTCATACATTTCCCCCCTAAAATGCCCTTGCATTGTTCCCAGCAATTCACATTTGAAGAAGCCAGAGCTTCAAAAATACTTGTCACTTGCTCAAAAGCACAAGGGCTGTTGGCCGTGCAGGCACTGTTCTGTAGCCTTGCCAGTGAAATTTTGGGAACAGTTCCACCAATGTGAATGACTTCTTTAATGGGCATGTTAAATAATATAAAATAACTAGTCCATTAACGAAAAAGTCACTGTGGTTTGTGATCATCAAACCCAATATTCAAGAGACCAATTTTTCTGATGCCAGCACACGCAGAAGCGGTTCCCCACCACTGCAAGGGTGACAATGCAGTAATAAAGATAACTGCGTTTTCATTCTTTACACAAAAAGAAATGTAAGTTACCCAAGACAAAGTGAAACTACCTGGAAAATATTGTCAGCTTCTAGAACCAGAGTTTGCTACCTACTGTTCCTTACTGCATTTTCTGAAGAGGTAGAGTGTTCAGCTCTCACAGAAGACCCTGCCAACTACCTGATCAATGAGGAAGTCTTCGTTAAGCACCTGTCAACTACCCAGCATTCGTGTCTCACCTTCCCTAACCCGGTATTTTCTTGTTTACGCTTCCCTGAAACTTTCTGAGGATGTGTTTCCTAATCTCAGGAAAGGTTTGATGGTGTTGTAATTGCCAAGGCTATTTTCTATATGCCAGGACAGCTGTTAAGAACTGAAAAATTCTGTGAGCTGAACGTTCTCTGTATTATTCATGTGTCATTCATCATTTCTTCTACAAATACTTATTCAGCACTACGCTGCCCAGGCCTTGAGTACACCCATGTACCCTTTCTTTACCCCTCACAGCAACACCACAAGATGGGTACTCTCTTCTTTTTGAGTATGAGGAAACAGAGGCTCACATAGTCTGAATGAATCATGTGCTCTTAGTGGCAGAGTCAGGACTCGAACCCGTGAATCCCAAACATTACTGGGCTTTCATAAGAGTCCCAGGGAGAACTTGAATCATCCAATCTTCACTTAACAAGCACTGCATGTGGTTCTGGGCAGGGTTCTGCCATCCACATGCCTGCCCAGGAGAGTTACCTGGGAAGGGCTGCAGTCTCCTGAGCCCTTCTGGCACAATTGTCTACCACGATGTTCATTGCCTGCTTCTAAATAAGCAGATCAGATTGCCCTGAACTGTTGCTCTTCCTTCCTACAGCTCCCAAGGCCTACACCAATTTTCCCTATCCCCACCTTTGCAGTCCAACATGGCAGGGGCTTTTATACTGTGTATTGAATGAACGAAACCTAACTATGCAGTTAATGGATATAACCAAGGCATATACTGCATGGAATCATTCTCTTTCTGCTTCTGCATTTGCAGGTCAGCACCATAAAGTCATATTTGCAGCAGACAATATACTACTTTTTATTGCATCCACACACCACCCTTACTATTGAGATCTTCAAATAATCAGAAAATGTGGCAACACTAGGCAAGTTTCCTGGCACGATGAAAATCTATTTACTAGAGCTGGGTAACTTCCCACAGTCATTTGACACTCGGTCATTCAACATTTTAAAAAGTACCTAGCATGTGCCAATCACTTGCAAGTCTCTAAGGCTAAAAAACAGACACAGTGTAGTCCTGCCTTGTAGGCCTTTGCTGCTACTCAAAGTGGTCCGTGGACCAGTAGTATCAGCATCACATGAGAACTTGCTAGAAATGCAGAGTCTCACACCCCACCCCAGACCCACTGAATTAGAATCTGAATTTTAATAGAATTCTCAAGTTATCTGTATTCATACTAAAGTTTGACAGCACCCTCAGAAGATACTAGTCATGGACACCTTGAAGATGTTATTAAAAATGCAGATCCTCATCCAGACTTACTGAATCAGAATCTCGGGGGCTTGTGTTCTTTTAATCTGTGTTCTAATCACATTCCTCAACACAACTCAAGGGTGGATCATCGAAACCTAACGCTATAGAGAAAGCCAAGCGCTACCCTGAGCACCATCTAAAAAGAGCAGGGAGGAACAGCTGTATGTGGGAAGACTAAGGAAGGCCAAGGCTGCCTTTCTTGTGTGTGTGCATATGTAGCACCCTAGCATCCCTAGCCCTTGGCACACTGCAGAAACTGAATCAAGCGCTGAGTGAGAAAACCGATTGCCTAGCTTTTAGGAGACAACCAAACCTTTGCCACAAGCCTTTGGGACAGGTTAGGAATCTGGTCATGGAGGCATGTTGCCTGGAGCAGGTCACTAGAGCCCAGAGTACAAACCTTGCGAGAAGTACGGCGGCAGGGAGGCACTCTGTGGGAAGCCACTGTTACTGCGGAGACAGAAAAGTACTGGATTGAGTTGGGTGAAGAGGCTGATGGGGAAGCTGGGCTGGGGAAACCCATGGAGAATCTGCTTCATCCTTGACTGAAGCTGCGGCGGCTGAGCAAAGAGGAGGGGATGGCGGGGCACATGTCACGACTGTCCCAGAGTGGACTGTCCCAAATTCTAATAGACACCACAAACCGAAACAACATAACCTATAAAGGGCACTGGAAGGTTGTTTTTAAAGTTGGCTGCAGCGTAAGGCCTTTGAGTTTGGAGAAAGGCAGACGTCCTCTGGGGAGAAGACTTCTCCTTTGGTCAGGAAGATATATGAATGAGCATGTGGTTTGGGAACAGTGAATCCCGGGACCTGATGGGCAGGTGGCTGGGTGAAACACCCAGGGAGGGCCGGGTGGCACTGCAGCAGCATCCTCAGGGCCGGGATGGAGAGAGGCACCGGTGAGGGCCCCCAAAATGCTGCCCGCTCCACACTGAGCAGCCGTTCCCCCGCCCACTAGTCCAAACCTGTACAAGTCAGCCCCACTCAGCGATGTCATTGAGTGGTGCTCAGCAGAAGGAAGGACAGAGCTGGGCCCAGTGTCGGATGAAGCAGAATGGGAAAATGGTGGGAGAAAACCAGCTAAAAGGATGAGAAGAAAGAGCAGAAAATCAGAGCAAGAGGCACCCATGGAAAATGAAAAACATTTGAGAATCCTTCCAGATATCTGGCAGGGACAATGAGGTCCTGCTGGCAGTTAAGTTTTCTCCCGTATTTAAAGTGCAGACTGGGCCTTTCCCTTCGCAAAGTAAAGGAGGGAATGAACTCAAAAGTCTGGTGGCTCTGGGGACACCAGGGAGCAGCTCCTGGTTTCGTTTAGGGAGGAATAGCCTGAGTCTTTCTCCTGACCATGCCTCTGCCCCTGGACAGCCTCCTCGTGGGCCCTGAGAAACACTGTTGCTATTGAGAAAGTGGGCCTGCTAGGGACAGGGCCTGTGCAGTGAACTCACACATCAGCTAGGTCCTCGCATCCGCTATCTGGATAAACTCCAAGTACCTAAATTAATTGGGTTTCTTGAGTGTTTGTTTTAACTCACAAAGTGAAAACATTCCCTTGAAACCCTGCCCAAGGGTCCATCCTGCCTCGGCGACCATGGGGCAGTCAATTCTGTATGCCTCCAACCCCAAGCAGAGAGGCTCCAAGAATAAGAGTGAATTAACACATGTGGGTCTTTATGCTAAGCTTGATTTTGTTTCTGAAGACCCAGAGTGTTCAGGTCTGCCTACCATGGCTCATTTCTTTCTCTCCCAACCCACCAGACATTAGTTCTTATCAGTGGACCTGGGGATGATGTTAAGTTAGCATTGAATGACGTTACCACAGACCTTTCAGAGAACGCTCCGGGCATGTGAGGCGATGGGAGGCTATGCTTGGGCGATGGCTTGGTGGATCTGGAAGGGAAAGTGTTGGAGCTCATGGAGAGCATTGCGGGCTGAGGCAAAGGTCTTTGATGCACTGAGGGGGAAAAGGAAAAATAAAACAGATTGTCAGCATCCAGGTGTCACAGAAGCATTCCAGAGCTGCTCCCCAATCAGAAACCGCTAGGCTACAGGGAGATAGAAAACTCCAAAAGATCAAACATAATTAGGAAGTGGTATAAGGGAATCCCACCCCCCCGGGGTTTTCTAGACGACTCACTACCTCAGAACGCATTCAAATGCTGCCATTCTATATCATTGTCTGGAATATGCATTTATTTTATTTTATTTTTTCATTTTTGAAACGCTATCTTTGCAAAAAATTGTCAGTTGGAAACCATATGAATTTCAGAAATGATTCACAAGTTTTGTTTTATGTAAGTGAAGTTTTATGCTATCTCGTTTATCTGCAGTTAATGATCCTTTCCTGTGTTAGAAGGCATAAACATTAGAAATTTTTCTGTCAAACCATATATATGATTTTTAATTTTAAGTCATTTGCACCATTACTTATGAAAGTAACAGTTCTCTTTGGGAACCCAGACAATTCCATTTGATTATAGTTATGCAGTATACCAACTGACCTATGTCCACTTAATATTAATTTAACAATTATAATTATGTCTATGGGGCTTCTGTACTAAATAATTCCATGTGAATTCTTGAGCAAGAAAATGAAGGAATGAGTTACAAGTTACAGGAAAGCTTTTCTGAACATACCATCATCTTCATCCTGGTAAAGGGAAGGAAAAATAAAAGGCATTAGCCTATCATCAAAACATAATTCCTAAGAGAACTGCATTTCTCAATCACATAAATGTCTCTGTTTCTTTGGCAGTTGTATGTCTCCATAATATATTGTGAAGAACAGTAGAACTTACTAAGTGGTTCATAACTTCTTAGGATGCTCTAATCTGAGACTCTCCTTACATATTAACATAAAATAAGATCTGAGGTGCCCAAGAGTGCCTAAAGACACAATAATAATGGCAGCATCTACTAATATTTATACACGATATCTCATCTAATTCTCCTAGCAACCCTTTAAAAATCTAACATCCTCTTTTTACAAATGGAAACACGGCACTCAGAAAGGAGTCCTAACTTGCCGGGGTTACAGAAATGGATTGGAGCCCTGATTTGTCTAGCCCAAAGCTCAGCCTTCTTTAGGCCACTCCCCTTAAAAGCAACTCCACCTTATATATCATGTGTCTTACAAGGTGTCTACATTGCTACGTTTATCTTCAAGCAGCCTGTGTAACAGACAAGGGAGGAGCTTTTTGCTACACTCCTCAGATGAGAAATGATGTTTGGAGAGGTGAAACCATTTTGCCATCGACTAGCAGACCACAACTGTTAACTTGGACTTGCTTTGCTAGGCCAGCACACTGATAAAGAAAGACCACCTTATTCAAAGTGTTGTTGCAAGTATTAAGTTGGTGATTATATGTTCCTGTTATATGTGGAGTGCTCAGTAAAAGTTCACTGTCATTAGTCCTACCATGGAGACAAGACAAGAAGGATCATAGCCAGAATCACTCATCCCAGTTGGCCAATTGGGAGTCCCAGCAAAGGGCTGCATAATTAAACACACATGGGGCTCAGGAAACAATGAAATCCCTCTTTAACACCATTGCAACCATGTCGTGTTTCTTTCCACAACTCTGATTCTCAAGAGCTTCAACCCTTCCCTACTCTGAGAACCTCAGGAATATAAAGTTACCTTCACTTAGAATCTTGTCTCCTTTTTGTCCCTTGGTCTCTTGGCTCTGCAGTCAAGCCACTGTCCTTGCTAGCCCCATAGGGTCAATAGGTATTGTCCCCACCTGCCTTTGCTTAGGACGTTCCTGAGGCTGGAATGCATCTGGGCTTTCTCTTAGGATGATTCTATTCTGTGCTCTCCTCATCATCCAATGACACCATCAATCTCCCGTCTCACAAGTCACTTCTGGCTCCTCAAGCCCCCTGGATCACTTTCTTCCCTCCTCCTCTGGAGCTCATCCCATGATCGCAGGCTACTGCGTGGGGTCTGTTGTGTATTGGGTCTGCATGTCCCTCAAATCTTTGCTCTTCATCTGAACCAGCAGAGCATCTAGCACAGAGCTGCAAGACAGCAGGCCCTTGTGGGCTGAGCCCTTGAATTGTGGCAGGGATGTGATCGCCTTCGGAGAGCTTATAGCCGAGAGGAAGTCAGACAGACCTGGATTCCAATCCTGCCTACTTACTAGCTGTGCAACTTGCAATAATATCTTACCCCTGCTGAGCTTCGATTTCCTCTTAGTAAAAAAGAAATAATGATTCTTCCTGGGGTCATTAAATGCAAAACATGTGTAAAGCTGGGACAACCAACTCGTCCCAGTCCCAGTTTGTGTGAGACTGATGGGGCTCCTGGGACATAAGGTTTTCATTGCTAAAGCTGGGCATAAAACTGCCATTGCTGCTGCCCAGGCAAACCGCGTCCCCAAAAGTAACTAGCTTGCCAACATGCCCTTAGCAGAATTAAATAATTGCCATTACCTCTTGTGTTCAGATCACAGACTTATTAAATGGGAAAACAGAGGCCTTGTCAGTTTGCTCTGTGGCCCAGACCCTTGGGCACCCTTTCTTTTGTGCTTCCTTCAACCACTGTTACTTTACCTTGTGAATCTCCACCTGACGCTGGGGCTGCAATGAACCCAGCCCCCCGGGAGTTCTCAGAGGAACAAGAGCTGAGCAGTGCAGCTCTGTGGGCAGGTGGAAAAGGTGGAGGCCCCACAGGCACCAGTGTTTAAGAGCCCACTGGGTGCAGGCCTTGATCCCTGTGCTGGGCTTGGCCCCCCAACTCCACAGAGACTGCGCTGATTTTCCCCATCCCAAGCATTCACCAAATAATATTCTGTACTTACATTCTCTCTTCTGTCTGGTCCCCATCCATGCCTGAAATGAATGAGGGCAAAGAAAAAGAACTGAGCATGAAGAGTTTCAGCCAGCCGGCCTCAGAATGTAGATGGCTTCACTTACTCTAATAATGAGAAATCAAACCCACTGAGCTGTGATAAAATGGGAAGAAAAACCCCCAGCAGAAAAGCAGGGGAGCAGAAGAGGAGGGAAGGTTTGGTGACTCAATGTTCTGTCACTATTGTGAGCTGAGCTAGGCAAACCTTTGTTCTTTTAGCTACTGCAGCAAATAATTACATATATATGAAAAAGGTTTAGTCAGCAAACTAACTCTTTAGTAGCTATTAAATTTCACTGAGTAGATGTTTCTCTAAGCAAATGAAAACATCTTAGGTAATATTCTCCTTTGCTGATGTTTTAAAACAGCCATTTCAGGGCTCACTCTTGGAGTGAAAGGAAGACACTTGGAAAGTGCTAGCACTGTGGGACTTTTCCCAGATGCAGGAGCTAGTCAGATTTGGTGACCACCGCCTTAGAGCTATGACAGGCAGCGCCGCGCCTGGGCCCACGTCATGCACGCTCAGAGCGGGGGCGGGGAAGGGGTAGGTGGGCCATCCCCATGTGTCAAATGCTTCACATGCCGTCATCCCATCATGTGTTTATTTGAACTGTTGATATTTTGTTCATTGTTGATATTTTTTACATTCATTGAAATTTTTAAAGGGGCGCCTGGGTGGCTCAGTTGGTTAAGCATCTGACTTTTGCTCAGGTCATGATCTTGCGGTCTGTGAGTTTGAGCTCCAAATCAGACTCTGTACTGACAGCTCAGAGCCTGGAACCTGCTTTGGATTCTGTGTTTTCCTTTTTCTCTGCCCCTCCCCTGATTGTGCTCTCTCTCTCTCTCTCTCTCTCTCTCTCTCTCTCTCTCTCTCTCTCTCTCTTTCTCTCAAAAATAAATAAACATTGAAAATTAAAAAAAATATATATTCCATTAGGGGTGCCTGGGTGGCTCAGTCACTTCAGCCTGTAACTCCTGATTTCAGCTCAGGTCATGATCTCACCTCATTTGCGTGTACACACTCTCTCTGTGTCACTCCCTCTCTCTCAAAATAAGTAAACTTTAAAAAAATACATTAAAAATATTCCATTATAATATTGACTTGATAACTGAGGGTTTTTTGGTATACTCTAGGCCTGGCTCTGGTTTAATCATCACACTAGCCAAGCGACAGCGATAGTAGAATCCTGATGGGAAAAACAGAAGCCTTGGCTATGCCCTTAGTAAGTAGTAAGGTGAGGCCTGACCCCAGAGACATTTATGTCATTTGTTACATAGGCCTCAAACACTTTACAGTAAATTTAGCGATATCAGCGCAGACTTCAGTATTCTGCCATTACAGAGTGCGGTTGAACAGTGAGGAAGACACAGCGACCTACAAACGTCTCCCGGTTATTTCCTAGCTGCTACCTGCCCTGAAAATAAAGTGGAAGGTGCAGTTCCCATGTACGGAGATGACAGGAAAACACGCGAACGGTATGACTGGTTGAGGATAAGTTCTCCACCAACAGCGGCCATTGCCGTCCCCCTGATGGAGAAGCTCTCTAGTCCTTCTCTGCCAGGTCACTATCATCGGTCTTCAGAGGGACCCAGCACTTTACATCCAACCTGAAAAGCCAGAATTCCTCAAGCCATAGCCGCGAACATCCACTCTGCGCCAGGAGCACCCCTGACGTTCAGTTCTGTTGTAGGCCAATACCAGGCAGGTTATTGGCATCACCACTCTGAATGACAGACTCAAGCAACAGAAGACCATTACCTTGGCACAGGTGGCTTCTTCCCTGGCAGGGGGCTACTTCTGTCATGCCTTTCGGCGGCTGGCGGTAAAGGAGGCTTTTGCATCTTGGGTAAATGCTCCCCGAGAGGCCTGTAGCATTGAGAGAGAGGCGGTGTGGGAAGGAAACCGACCTGTGTTTCTACAGCATATACTGTGTGCCCTCACCGGATACACCAAGGCACCTTACCTTCCCACTGGGGCCGAGGGCTGTAAGACAGGAGGGGAGGCATGTGAGTGTCCTCAGCTCTTCTCAGAATAAAGACAAGATACAAAATAAAACAAGTGAAAACAAAACAAAATAGGGAAACAGCTTACCTTGTCAGGAAATGCCGGCTTCTTTCCTGTAAATGACAAATAGCAGGCAGGCCTTGAATACTTTATCAGCTAAGCATGAAGTATTAAAACATAGTTTGGGGGGCACCTAGATGGCTAGTTGGTTGAGGCGTCCAGCTTCAGCTCAGGCCATTATCTCACAATTTGTGGGTTCGAGCCCCACATCAGGCTTTGGACTGACAGCACAGAGCCTGCTTCAGATTCTCTGTCTCCCTCTCTCTGCCCCTCCCTCACTCACAATCTCTCTCTCTCTCTCTGGAAGATCCCAATATAGAGCACTTAATTTTATAGGCTCAGAGAAATTAAGTGACTTGCCCAAGATCACACAGAGTTGTGTACATGCAAAAAGTATTCTGGATTCTGTGATTCTTTTCAACATTTTATTTTATGTAACCGATGATAAGAAGGATTAACGTCTCTTGGGGATTTTATGCCTAGTTCACTGACTAAAAGGTTTTTTGTATCACCTAAGTTTATTTCTGTATCTGAAATAAACTCATTTGCCATGGACGGGTTAATTTTCCTCCAATCCTGTGGTACATTTGACATATAAAGTATTACACTTACTTTCTGGAAAAACGTTTAATTTGGAGAAGAGCATTTCAGGAGGTTGTCCTGGTAGAGTGCAAATCATTTTGTTTTAATTGTGTTGGGTTTTGTTTCTTTCTTCCTTTTACTTTTCTCTTGGAGCAGACGACATGCCAGCTCCCTGAAGAAATGCCAGGTGCACCTGAGAACTCTGCGTTGCAGAGTTTTTCAAAGCACTTCATTTTTTCATTCTGTCTGAAGTCCCTTGGAGTAGATTATGTCCTGTGTCTTTAGTGAAATAAAAGTACCACTTAACTGTATTCAGCCAGGTCTACCAGCAAATTCTGTATGCCTTGAACAAGTTACTTAAAGTCTTTGAGTCTCAATTTCCTCACCTGTAAAATCAGGATTATAGATCTAAAATGCATAGCTTTGTTGTAAAGATCAGGCAAAAATTTGTATGCAGAGTCAGGCACACAGTACATGGTGTTCTCTCTTTCCCTCCCTCCTAGACCTCTGTATGGTGAACCCCCTCTGGTGAATGAGGATCTGACCTCACAGCGTGAGGTACAGCCCGGGCCATGAAGTCCTCGGAGTCTTGTCCTACTGTGAAGAGCTCACTGCCTAGGAGTAGACCATTTTGGTGGCGTAAGAAATGTGTATTATTCATAACTTTGGTCGTAGGATGAAAACTCAACTTTAAAGCGTTACCCAGAAAACGTATATGTATATACTTAGTCTTAAGTAGATTTTCTTTTTAAAAAAATATTCTGATTTATACAGATTCTCTGGGCACTGTCTCTGTTAAAAGTCTCTCTCTTAAGACTCAGCACTGTAAGAGGTTAGGTCTCTCAAAACATCACAGACAAGGAAGTAATTCAAGAGTAGGTATTGTCAAGTAAGGATGTATTTAATTTTTTTTTAAGAATCCTTTTAAAAGACAACCTTTGGTCAGGAGGTGACTCTGAAGGATTCAATGTCAGTATTCTACTGTGCTGATGCTTTGCCTTATAAGCGTGAGCACACCCGGAGTCTGAAGTTGAATCTGTCGGTATCCTTCGCACGGAACTCCAATAGCCCTCTGCAGCAGACCACTCTACACTCAAGTAGCCCACACAGCTCCTCGTGAGTCACCAGAGCTGTGGTGCAGGTCAGGGAAAAGCAGTGAGCAGGAGCCTCAAACCTAAGAACTGAAATTCATTTTGCAGAGAGGAACCTTAGGTCACAAAGCCTAAATGCTTTGCTCAGAATACAGATCGGGAGGGCTGGGTGGGGCTGGGTTTCTGGGCCCCTTGTCTCTCAAGGCTTGTAGCTTCCTTCCCCAGGACCCCTCTACCCCACATCAAGGAAAATCCAGAGTCTCCAGCTGCAGCATGATGTGGTAGAAAAGAGCATCCACATCGGAGTCAGAAAGACATGGGTTCAAATCCTGCATCTACTTATGTAAATTTGGAAAAGCTATTCAACCTCTCATCGTCTACAAAATGGGAGTAGTAATACACCTCCTTTGTTGGGTTGGTGTGAGGATAATGTAGGTAAATTATTTTAGGTAGGTAAAGCACTTGCCCCATAGTAGGTGCTCAATAAATGGTAGCTAAGTTTTAGAATTGAGTTGAAAATAGATTCATACAGAGGTAGCTGTAATCCAAGAACACTCTGGGACAGTTCTGGGGGAAAAGGAAGGTAGGATACCCACAGTTCGATCAACTGCTCGTGTACAACCATAAACAATCCTCACGTTTGAATAGCACCTTAGAGTTTTATAAAGCAGTCTCTCCTTCCAGAACAGCCACCTTACAAAGAAGGAGACAACTCTGAAAACCTAGGGTCCCTGTGGTCAGTAAGCTGCTAGGTAGCAGCCAGGACAGCTGACAGCAGCTCTCCTGAACCTCCTGTCTCTGCCCAGTTCCTCGCTCTGCACTATGGAGCCCCCTACAACGTCTGTCAGGAGGACAATGAGACGTGTGTACCCATTGCAGCCCTGAAGGAGCAGGCCTAGCACAGGGCTAACAGCGGGAGCTCTGCAGTCAGTCTGATCTCCACTCTGGTCTGTACACTCATCACTTGGTAGCTGAGTGATCTGGGAAAGTTATCTCTTTGTGCCTCAGTTGCCCCATATGCGAAATGATAATTCTAAGAGTCCCACTTTACAGTATCATTAGGATTGTGGGCGTACATGTGTAAATCACGCCATAAGCACTCTATCCATATTGGCCATTGTTACTATGCATCAAATAGAGTGATACCAACCTAGCGTGAAGGGCTCTCTGTCGAACGGAGCTAACGAACGGTCGAGGGGAGGTTTCGTGCTTCTGTCTATGGAAGGAGCAGGGACTGGAAGGGAAAAAGACTGAAGTCATTTAAAAGAAGAAGGCAGTTGGCTGGAAGTGAGGGACGGGGACACTGGTGGGCAAGAGAGGGAAGCCCCCGTACTTACGCTTCGCTGGTTTATGGTTTCTACTTCTGCTAGGCTCTTCGTGGTTGGGCTGGGGTGGGGGGAGTGGCTGTTTAAAAAAGAACCACATGTCAGGTAGCATCTCAAGATGACACATCCACAAGTCCTGGTGACCTTATCCCCACCAAATCTCACTCTGTTCATTTTCTTCACCTCCGTTTTTCACCTGGATAGTAGCCTGTCACCTGAGCTCCCCATCCCACACTCTTTCATCCAAGGTGGTGAGCATGTCACTCCCTCCCCAAGCCCTCAAGCGGCCCCTATCACACTGGGCACACAGTACAACTGGTCGTGTGCCCACCCTTCCAACTCCCTCTTAGACTCCTCACTCCAGTGCACACTGGGCTCCCACTCTACAGGTCTTCTTGCAGTTCCTGCAAAATCCCAGGCTCATGCCCTCTTTCTCCTCTTGGTATTTATATTTTCCTCTGCCTGGAATGCTCTTTCCTCAGCGCCTGCCACCACTGGCTCATTCTGTCCAGCTCAGTGTCACCTCCCCACCCATCATCAAGTTATCAAGTCACATGTCATTAGGTTTTCTGTCTCCCTAACCACACATGACTACTCAAATTATCTTGTGGATACATCTGTTTACTTGTTTAGTATCTGTCTCCCCCTAGCCAAAATTGAACCTTCATAAAAGCAGGCACCGTATTTGCCTTGTTCATGCTCTCTTCCCAACAAGAAGAACACT
The DNA here is from genome assembly GCA_004023845.1 of Helogale parvula. NCBI lineage: Eukaryota > Metazoa > Chordata > Mammalia > Carnivora > Herpestidae > Helogale > Helogale parvula. The sequence goes on from PJEM01013819.1 coordinate 28,383, forward strand.
GTTTGGCACACACTAGTGGCTAATCTGTTGACTGAATAGTGAATTCTGCATCCCAATAGCGAATGCTTTCAGATTTCAAAGCAAAATGCGTTTGTAGATCAATTCAGCCCGGAGTACCCTTTGCAAGAAAACTGCACAAGCAGGAGAAAGCCATATATGCTTGAATGAAGGGCCCCAACGGTCGTGTGGTCTGCATCTTGAGCTTGTGGGAAAATACATTCTCTTCCTCCTGCTAGCCCTGACACTTTGGCATTTGCCACCGCCTTTTAAGTGCTCAGATCCCTTATGAAAAGAACACATTTTCAGCTATTGACATGTTAACCTGAACTTCTTTGGGTCTCTCTTAATTGGACCCACAGGACCTGGAACTGTAAGCTTGAAGAAAGAGGAAAGGGGATTTGCTGCCTCTCTCTTTACTCCTGGGTTCACTGCATTGTAAACCTTGGCGGCTTAAGCCACTTGCCGGTGGAACTTCCGCCTTCGGCCAGCAGGTGGCGCACGTCTCTCAGGCGAGAGAAGGCACCAGGGACCCAGGCAGTAGCAGTAGGGGCCGTAGACTCCGCTAGGTCCTTCAGAGTTTATTTCACAGTTTATATTTATTTTAAAGGTGGAAAATAATAGCACAATAAGTGGCAGAAGGAGACTTTTTATTATACAAGTAGTTTAAATTGTTTGTGGTAAAAGGAATATGGCGATGATATGCACTATGACGTGAATAAAAATCACTGAGTTCTGGGTTTTGCATGTTCCCAGCCTGCATAGAATCCTTTCTTACTGGTCAGTGTTGGGTGAAGATACGTATACTCTTCCCTTCTTTCTGGCAAAGGAGGGATCAGAGTGGACACAGCACCAAGGAAGAAAGCAAGGAGACTTACCGCATGACTCCGGCCTGCAGGCGGAGGAGGGAGCCCGGCCATGGGTCTCTGGGGGGGCACTGGCGGCTGCTGCGAGACTTTGCTGGAGGGGGGCCGGTCTGCGGAAGGGCGAGGGCAGCAGGACAGTGAGATCAAAGCGGAAATGCCACACTGTGGAGGGTGTGGACTGCCCCGGAACAGACCACCCCATGCCCGGCTCTGAGCATCCTTGCCCTCTGGGGGCCCCATTCCTCAGACCCCACCAGTGCCAACGCCAGGCTGCCTGGGTCATTCACACACAGACAAACACATTCACACACACACACACACACACACACACACACACACCCAGGGGTGCCTCATCCTTCAGACCCCACCAGTGCCAACGCCAGGCTGCCTGGGTCATTCACACACATTTGCACGCAGACAAACACCCAGGGACTCCTCATCCCACAGACCCCCACCAGCACCAATGCCAGCCGGCCTAGATCGATCTCTCTCTCTCTCTCTCTCTCTCTCACAACACACACATACACACACAGCTGCCAGGACAGGGTTAAGTCGGCTGGTGGCTCAGGGGATCCTATCATGGTCCCCTCCTTCCCCTCATAAATGCTCTGGGCTGACCTCCCCTCCCACTTCCTCCTTTTGCTCATCTCTTCCCTTAAAGGGTGGGGCTGGCCACTAACTCTTTTTTCGGAATCATAGACTCTTTGTTTTTTCTGGTAAGATTTTATTTTTAATTAATCTCTACACTCAGCGTGGGGCTCCTGTTTATAACCCCGCGATCGAGACTCACAGGCACCACTGTTGGAGTCAGCCAGGTGCCCCCTAATCTCAGACTTTAAATTGGTTACTTGGCTTACTTTGGGCAGGAACTCACAGTGTTCTGATCCCACCGAAGTGTCCCTAGGCCAACTTGATAGGCTGGCAGTGTCCCTCCCCTTTGGCGGAGGAAAGGCCAGGCCTGGACCAGAGCCTCCTTACACTCTGTCCCCCAGGGGCCTCTGCTGCCTGACCGCAGTCCCAGCCTTGGAGAGGTATAGCTCTCGGAGAGTGGGGCTCCGAACTCGGACACCCCTGGTCTAATCTCACTCCCACTGGCCAGCTCTCAGCTCCTCTGACACGCCGCACTCCTTCGAGCCCAGAGCCTCTGCACCGCCATTCCTCCTGTGAAAACATCCACCCTCATGACTCCCACTCGTCTGTTAACTTTCAGCTTAAACCCATAACCGAAGGGCAGCAAGCCCAGAGTCACGTGTGCTGCGTTTGTTGGGTGTTCCCTCACCCACTGGACTATGAATTCTTCGGGTGAGGACTGTCTTCTTCACTCTGTGTCTTCATAACCAGCACATACGAGGCACTCAACCACCTAATTATCCATTTCTGGGCCTCAGTTTCCCTGTATGTGAAACAGGCCTGATAGTTGTTCCTCACGTCACACAGTGTGGGTAAAAACACAAAATGAAATGACAAAGTGTTTGTGAAAGGGCTTTAAAATGACAAAAGTGGTGTACGGCATAATGGACTCGTGGCACCAAGTTTTCGTGATTATAGATCACTATTATAGATCAGCTAGAAAGCTGACTCTTTGATCCTCAGCTCTGCACGTGGGCATGGACTTACTTTCTGTCACCACCATGCCTGGAGTGTAGCCCCATGAGGCGAGGGCCATGTCTTCTTTCTTGCTGATTTCAGATTCCAGCATGTAGAACGATGCCTGGCTCCCAATGGAAGATGGTAATTTTTGGTGAATGGATAAATGAATGAATGAGGGAGAAACAGGCTGATAGGAGCAGACCGACAGTAAAGATCTTAAATACTGTTCAGAGATGGTTACGTTAGGATCAAAACCCTTCAGTATCATTATGTTTGTTGTGGCAGTTTGTGGGTGGAAGTGTCACGTATCTATGAGTTGCTCAAAAGATGGGGAGAAACAGGAAGGCATTGCCGAGTGCCCAAGCAGCACACAGCATGAACTGTTACTGCCAGTACCCTTCAGTGTAGTTCAGTGCCAACACCAGCCACCACAGACAACGGTTTGTCCTCAATATTCATAATCCCCACAGCAAAGCTCTGTGGTCTCTGTATGGTTATTATCCTATTTCACAGATGAGGAAATTGAGGCCCAGAGAGGTGGAGTCACTTGCCCAAAGCCACACAGACGGTAAGGAGCCGAGCCGGTGTTGGCGGGCACCGTTGTGCTACATGGGCAGGGTGGGCTGCCGGGGCCTTACCAATGTACATGGAGTTGGAGTTGGAGAAAGGCTTGGCGGGCAAGATGGAGTTCTGCAAGGCCTCCTCGTCATTGGAGGGTGGTGGCTCATAATCCGCGTCGTCTTCCACGGGCGCCCCTTCCTCCTCCTCGTTGGGGGACTCATAGTCACCGTCGTCCTCCCCCTCCTGATCGTCATTGGGGCTTTCATAGTCATCTTCCTCCTACCAACACAGTGACGGGGACAGCCCAGTTTGTGGAGGCTCCATGGTACCCTCGGGCCTGCATCTCCTCTCTATCTGCCCGCACGAGGATGGCCACTCCCATTTTACCGATGAGGACACTGAGGCTGGGGAGTACAAATCAGAGGGCTAGCAAGTTGTGGACTGGGGTCTCTGTCAAGGCCTTTAGACCACGAGGCAAGTGCATTTCCCTCTGCACCTTTTTTCACAAGAGAGAAAAGCAAAAGAAATGAGGAGCACACTGGGATAGAGGGGAGAGAGAGTCGCCTCTGTTTTGAGTAAACATGTTTTTTATTCCAGGCATCACCGCGAGGAAGACTAAACGGCTGGAGCATTTGTGATGCCGCTAGTTAATTGTCAGCTCTGTTCTTAGTGTGCCTGTGCTCAAAGCGCTTGTTCTCATTATGATCTAGTGCGGCGGTGAAGGCCATGCTAATGGGGAGACCAGATAACCAAAGCCTGTTAATTAGAAGGCAGATTAAATTGTGTCTGAGAGAGGAGAGTCAGGGCTGTGCTATTCTTTTTGCTGAGAGCCGAACGTATAGAAACAACAGCTTATTATTCATGACATCTGACACGGAGTTTAAAGCCGCTTTTTTGGAAGAGACTCTCTTTCTAAATTTTAAACGCTCTGTTGTATTTTATGTGTGCTGCTTTGTGGGTCTCAGGGAAGGTGAGCCCTGGGGACCGCGTGACTGCCTTTGAGGGAGCTCATGAAAGTGGACAGTCACCGTAAGGATTTCCCAAGCGGGGCGGCTCCATCAGCCCCCGAGAGACGCGTGCCTTCCCACTCTCGTGCCAAAGTCAGGTGGGTAGTGACAAGCCCGGGGCCGTTCTCTAACGTCAAGGGCAGTATGGAAAGAAGCGGCAGGAAGTTGCATCTTGATGAGGAAAGGTGTGTACCAATACCCTAGAAATCCTCCCAGCTTTGCTAGGGGACTTACAAAAGACTGTCTACATTGTTCTGTTGAAAGATTGCTGTGTTCATGTTTGACCGAGGACTATTTTTTAAAATAGTGGAAGGCAAAGTGAGGTTGAGTGTCCTCCTGAACTCTCAAAGTCTTCAGCCTGTCTTCTGTGCCCCTGCAACTTGAGAGCGGGTAACGGAACCGCTGAGTCAGGGAACTTGGGAATAGTGGCCTCCGCCCCTCTCCAGGCCCTACTGTGACTGCCCTTGACTGACGGAGGAGTCCCTAGATTGTCTCAGCCTGCACACCTCAGCCTCATCGCTCCTGCTTGCCACTGGCCTTTACGGTGGAGGTCCTTCTCACAGCAGACTTTTCCTCTCCGCTTTAGAACTGTGGCTTTCCCCAGTGATTTGTCTCCTAAGTGTGCATGCATGGGTCCGTTCCTAATCATGTTCTGCATGTGTATGTGTGGTCTGTGCTGCAAAGTGCTCACAAGAGTGGGTCCTTATCTCTACCCTGCCCAGCTGGTGCCTTGTGCAGGCCTGCGTGTGTACTGGAATGCATGAGTGTGGAGGCAGCACTAATGAAAAACCTCTGTTCGTGGAGAGGGTGAAGGACACTCGCCACAGGCTGGGCTCCCAGCCAGGAGGGACCACCGGGCAAGCGGTGGCCAAGATGAAGCTTCTGTGCAAAACTGTGAACAGTTCGGGGGAATCTCTGGTCTCCTTTCCCTTTTGTACAACATAAATCTGCCCAGTTCCTTTGTCTTCTTGTAGAAAGCACAGACTTAGCTAGCATTTTTCACATCCAGTGCTTCCTTTTGCCAGAATCCCAACAGGACAGGGAATGTTTTACCTGCTTCCTCAAGGCACTGAGGCAGCTGCTTACCAGAAAGACCACTAGACTGAGGGTCAGGCCACCTGGGTCCCAGGGCTGCCTGTGATTAGCTGTGTGGCTCTGTGTAAGCCCCACTCTCCACTGGGCTCAGCCACTCCGTCTGCAGAATGAACACATCGGGCGATGGGCCATAATGGCCGTCTCAGCCAGAGCCCAGCGTCACGCAGTGACAGTGAATGCAGTCTTCTGGGGGAGGACATCCGGGCTTCATCAGCCTCTCCGAGAGCTCACTGTGACCCCTCAAACATAAAACCTACTTGGTTTGGACCTTCCCTGAGGTCATTTTGGGCTAATAGTTGATTCTGAAATCCTTTTCCCTCTGTTTCACCAGTGGAGACTTAAGTCTATAAGAAAAGCTATTTTTTAAAAATGTTTTAATGTTTATTTATTTTGAAAGAGAAAGAGAGAGAGAGAGCAGGGGAGGGGTAGAGAGAGGGAGACAGAGGATCCCAAGCAGGCTCTGCATGTCAGTGCAAAGCCCAATGCAGGGCTAAGACCCACAAACCGTGAGATCAGGACCTGAGCTAAAATCAAGAGTCACTTAGCCGACTGAGCCACCCAGGTGCCCCTGTAAGAAAAGCTATTTTAAAGCTAGTTTAGCATAGACGAGCGAGGGGAGGGAGTTGGGGGAAGGCCCGGCTGTGGGGGTGATAATAGAGAATAATGGTCTGATCTGCAAACTGCAGTCCATGGGCCAAGTCGGGCCTCCCTTCTGTGTTTACAAATAAAGGTTTATTGGCACACAGCCAAGCACAGAAATCATCTATGTTCAGAAATCATCTATGGCTTTTGTTGAGAGTGGGTGAGCTGGAGGCCAAGTGGATGGCAAGGTTGGACATATTTACTATCTGACCTTTATAGAACACATCTTATGCCCCACCCCCACCAGGGGGTACTGGCATCTTGTTAGAGGTCTCGCCCCTTGTGGCGCTGTGTGAGTTCCTTAGTACAAAGGTGCTCTGGAAAGTGCTGTAAGGGTGCAAGGAGAGCCCACACTGTACTCACAAAGGATGACCAGCCCCCGTTGTCTTCTTCATGGCTTTCTGTGGAAGGAGATAACACCATCATCAGTACCAAAGGAGGCTTCTAGAAAGAAAGTCAGAGCAGCTTTCCTTCTGATGTGCTCTCCCACCACTGTCCATCCCAGGCTTGCATCCTGCCGTCGCCGTACCTGGGGGTTAGTTTAGTATCAGCTCTAGTTTCTCCCTGAGCAGCTCATTCTACCAGAAGGAAGAAGTTCTCAACCTTTCACTATATAACAGTCACTGGGGACCTATCCCTGGATTTCAGCAGGACTGGGTGGGGCCCAGGGATCTGCCCTGTAACATGGTGCAATTTAACAGTTGAAAACTGCTTTAAAGACCCAGAAGCAGGGCACTGGTTCGCCCAGGTGCTCAGTCAGAAACTGAGTCCTCCTATGCCTTGCCAGAGTTCCTCATTTTAGACCTGCAGAGGATACCAGCTGGGCAGGGGCCATACACCCAGGTGCCTGGCATAGTAACATCTCTCCTGCTCTCAGTCTGGACCCCAACCTCCTTCTGGGTAAGAGCTGCCAGGCAGGCAAATGAATTAGGTCACCTGTACCATACCCTAGTAGCCCTATGAGCCAGCAGACAGAGGTGAAGTATCTGTCGCCTCCCAACGCATCACTCTTACCCCTGACACCTTTACCTGGCTCTTCAGGAAACCGCTGGACTTGGGGTCTGCAAGGGAAAAGGCATTGCGTTAACGGTGCTACTGACTTAGGGGCACCTCCCTCTTCCCTCGTCCCACCCTGCAAGAGGTACCCCCAGCAGGGGGTATGTCTCACCACCCAGGACCAGTGACCTTGTTGCTTAGACACCTGGGCCAGCCTATCAAACAATCAAAGTCACATTGGTGGTGTAACTGGGAGCGTGTGACTGTCTGACTTTTAAGGGGAAGTTCCCCCAGAGTCCCAGACCCGGGGGCAGGATGGAGGGCAGAGAAAGGAAACTCTCCCTCCCCTCCTTGGCACCAGCTTCAAGCCCCGGGACTGAAGGAGTGCCACAGAGCACACATTCGGGCAAAACCCATCCCGTGCCTCCCACTTAAGGTTCAGCTTGGGTTTGGAAACTTTGGGTTTCGTCACAGTGACACCGGGCCCTTGGCTTCCCCACTCACTTGCGTGTGAAAATGCTCCTTCTTTCTTCATTCTTGTTGATTTCTTGACTTAGCTTACTGAGAATCCTATGAGCGGAATGATAGAGAAGGTGACTAACACAGCGTCTGTCGCCTCAACCAAACCTTCCTGTTAGTCCTGGAGCTCCCGCATCTGCGTAACCTCAGACATCCTGGCCAAGCATGACCAGCCTCCTCTGGCCTCCAGCCAGTCCCCTCCGCGGGGGCCTCACTCCTCACTTCCTCCCAGAACTTGCCAACTTCAACCCCTCTCAGTGGCTGCTCCTGTGGAGGAGGCCCTCTATGCCAGCTCACCTCCTCAGTGAGGTTCAGAGGCCCTCTGCGCCGGCTCACCTCCTCAGTGAGGCTCAGAGGCCCTCTGTGAAGACTCCAGCTCTCACTTGGCTCCCCTTCTCTCACATCCTGTAGCCTTACCCCCTGGACACAAGTACTTGATTGTCTTACTGGTCCTGGGGCTGAGGTTCCCTGACACTTGGCTTAACATCCTTGTGGTGATAGCCGGCCTCCAGGAACCCTAAAGCATCTCTAAAACCTGGAGGAATCAGCTGCTTGTCACAGAGCTTAACAGGAGCCCTGGTGAGCGGTCATTTGGATGTCTCTTTTTATTTTTCCCTCTTTGACTCCTCAGTGACGTGGATTTTTACAAAATCTGGAGAAGCATTCCCAGTTGGGGCACGGAGTAGGAGACTCCTTGATTCATCCATTTCCTGAGGACATGGCCTCAGTCAGGACCTTTGAGGATTCTCTTAGTCCTTGGGTGTTGTGAGCTAGCAAATCCTCAAACTCCAGAGCGGAGAGGGCCTTCACAAACAGGACTGCACCTCCTGCACACCCTAGCAGTAAGTGTCCAGTCTGCAAGGTCTCTCAAATCTCCAGTACAGGAGACTCCAGTCTCCCTGCGCACCCACCACTGAGACCAAGAAAGCCCTCGTTAGCCAACAGGCTCAGTACTTCTGAGAGATTTGGGGAGGAGCTGGGGGGGGGGGCCTCAGAGATGATCTCATTCATCTCATTTTATAGATGAGGCCACTGGAACACCTGGGTGGCTCAGTCATATGAGCATCTGACTTCGGCTCAGGTCATGATCTCGTGGCCCATGAGTTTGAGCCCCCCATCAGGCTCTGTGCTGACAGCTCAGAGCCTGGAGCCTACTTCAGATTCTGTGTCTCCCTCTCTCTCTGCCCCTCCCCTGCTCACGCTTTGTCTCTGTCTCTCTTTCTCAAAAACACACAAACATTAAAAAAAAATTTATAGATGAGGCCACAGAAGCTCAGACCAAGGAAGGGATCGGCCCATGGAGTGGGTTAGTGACAAAGCCATCCCCTCCCCACAAAACACACCTGCCCCAGAGACCAGACTCCCTAATTACCAGGGCAGCATATTTTCAACACACCACAGCCTTGTGTTAATTTTCATTATACCACTACAAGCTCCCCGGGAGGCCCAGCTGGGAATAAGCCTGGATCCACATTCCTTCTGCTAAGTGACCAGCACAAGGTAACTAGTTTGGCCTAAAACCAAATAGCTAAGTTGGCAAAGGTGGTCCTTAGCATCCTCTACTTCCTGCTTCCCTCATCACGCCCCCAGGCGCCCAGCCCCCCACTTCTTCGCTGTTCCAGGGCGCTGCTGCTCACAGCCCTTCTCCCTCACTAGAACCACAGGATAGATTTTATAGACACACTGGGGACTTAGGGGGATGGAGCAGGGGAGAGGGCAACGCCTCGTCCTCCACTGTAATGTCACTGTTGGGACTTCACACTGCCCAGACTGGGGAGGCTTTACAGCAGGGCTGGGGACCTCACAGTGGTCTCCTTATCGCACCACCAGAGCGCTTGGGACACTCTCTTTTTGTTTCCTTTAAGCGATTATTTTGAGAAGCTGATGGGAGTCCCTCTCCTCCCTCCTCTGACGTGGGGGATGGAATGGCTCCCACAGCCACAAAGGAGAGCTTGCTGGTGCCCTGCCTCCTGGCCAGGTCAGGCAGTGGTGGCCGCGGCAGCCACTGCCACGCAGGCCTTCATTCGACGGTACACGCTGAGGGCCTTCAAAGAGCCAGCGAGTCTACTGAGAGCTCAAGAAGCCTCACTGAATAAAGCAAAGGCCCATGATCTCAAGGAGCGTACGTGCTAGGGGAGACGGACAGATAAACAATGAACATTTAAGGAAGTGAAATTCTAAGTATTGTGTATATATACATGCAAGAGAGGTGGGGGCTGGGTGAGGGGGCAGGAGCACACGAGGAGGGTGGGGTTGCAGCTGAAAATGAGCCAGCCTCCACACAGGGGTGACCTTTCAGCCATGACCTGAAGAAAGGGGAGCTGGGCCCCCCCTCAGAGTGCCCGTCCCACAGAGCTTGCCAGGCCCTGACCAGCCCACACGGCCGCTTTGGTCCTGAAAAGACCTCCCGCTCTCTGCGGTGTCTCTTCTTACCAGTATCTTTAGCAGCCAGGCTGGAGGCTTCTGGGGCTCTAACTGGCGAAGGAAGGAAATGTCAAACCGCAGGCCCTGACAGGAGAGTGGCAAAGAGGTGACAAAGAGCAGAGCAGGGCCCACCAGGCCAGCTCGCAGAGAAACATGGGCTGCCGGCGCCCTCCTGGCCTCAGAGGACACCTGCCTAGCCAGCTGGGACCACTACTGAGGGGCGAGTGGGCAGGCGGCGGTGCTGACGGCCGGGGCAGGGGCGCGGTTCCTGTGTGTGAGCTTCAAAGTTGACCCCCATTCTCACACCCTCAGAAAACCACGTGACCGTGAGCGGCCGGAGGTGACTCATTCCTCCTCCTCCCCACAAAGCCAGGCCTCACTCAGCACCAGGCTGGGTGGCAGGTAGGCAAAATTCTCTCTGCTTTGCCTGGTTTTAGGGACAAACTGGCTGCTTAATTGGGGCTGAACCGTCCAATAGGAAGTCAAGCCATTGTAGCAAGATGCTTCCAGCACAGTTGCATCCCTGGCTCGCTGCATAATGGGGGCCAGTCTTTGGCTTCTCAGCCACAGGC
>PJEM01013820.1:0-29973 GCA_004023845.1 Helogale parvula
ACACTTGACACACACACCTGACATGCGCACACCTGACACGAACACACCTGACACGCCCACCTGACATGTGCACACCTGACGTGCACACACCTCACACACGCGCACCTGATACACACACACCTGACAGTGCACACCTGACACACGCACGCACCTGACACACACACCTCACACGCTTGACACGCACACCTGACACGCACACACCTCACAGTGCACACCTGACGTGCACACACCTCACACACACACACCTGATACGCACACACCTGACAGTGCACACCTGACACACGCACGCACCTGACACGCACACCTCACACTCGACGCACACACCTGACACGCACACACCTGACGGTGCACACCTGACATGCACACCTCACACACCTGACACACGCACACCTGACACGCACACACCTGACGTGCACACACCTCACACACGCACACCTGATACACACACACCTGACAGTGCACACCTGACACACGCACGCACCTGACACGCACACCTCACACTCTTGACACACACCTGACACACACACACCTGACACGCGCACACCTGACACGTGCACACCTGACATGCACACACCTGATGGTGCACACCTGACGTGCACACACCTCACACACCTGACGTGCACACACCTCACACGCACTGACACGCACACAACACACAGTGTGGACGTGACAAGAGAGGAAGCACAGCCCTGCTGCTGCCTGGAGCCGCGTCCCTCGCAGCGGTGTTAGTGCCCGTCTGCCCCCGGGCTTGGGTCAGGCCAGCTCACAGGTTCTCACCTTCACACGCATCCGTAAGGCAGTTCCAGAAACAAGTCCTCCCGTGGTGTCCAGAAACAAGCCAGGGGCTCCCGTGGTGTCAGGGAAATGTGGGGCGTGGTGACCACGTCCTGGAAGCCGTCTGGAGGTGCCCAAGATTCCTAGATTCTCCCTGGAAAAGGAGTGGTTGTCAGGGCGGCTGCGTTGTGGATGCAACGCCACCAAGCGGGGCAGCTTGATGGTCCGTAGAGCACGACATGTGACAGCCGCGTCTGGAGTCGGGTTGGTAAAAGTCAAGCATACGTGTTGCACACGACCACGCTTTGCACACGGCCCCGCAGTTTCTTTCCTGGGTGCCTCCCTGACCTAAGTGAACACTCGGTCCACCTAATACCCGTGATAAACAAGTTCGTAGCAGCTGAAAACCAGAAACACCCCTGTGTCCCTCCCTGGGCGAGTGGCTAACAAGCTGGGGTCTGTCCACACAGCGGAACCCTGTGCAGCCGCAGGAGGGAGGGAATGCAGGCCACGCACACAGCAGCGTGAGCCTCACACGTGTGGCCGTGGCTTCACGCATGTGGTGGAAGAAGCCAGACGCAAAGCCGCATGCCGTGCAGTCCTGTCTATACTGCTGTCTTTAAAGGGGACAGAAACCAGATCCATGCTCACTGGGGGCCGCAGGGGCCCCAGGGACTTCTTGAGGTGTTGAGGGCACCCTGCCCCAGTCACGGTGCTTTTGGTGACTTGGCTGCACACACCTGTGAGATGCTCTGCTTTCTGTGTGGATTACACCTGGATGACCCAACGCGCAAGAAATCGCGTTATTCCTCCTGATGCTGTCCTGGAGGACGAGGGAATGCGCAGCGCACTGTGTCTTGGCCAGAAGAGTGGATCACCCCACAGCTGGGCACAGAGAAGCCCACAGAGGCCCCGGGAGCAGGCGGGGTTCAGCCTGTGGCGCAGGAGGAGGGCTTCACTTAGGGCCAGCATGCCTCTGAGCTCTGATGGTCTGGGTCACGGCTCTCTCCAGACCACCGCTTTCCTCCCGTGGTTAGTGAGGTCATAGCCCTATCCGAGTTTTATCCAAGGTCTTGATTGTAGTGGACTTGGTTCATAGATGTCATGGACGTAGGAGCCGCTTTCACCCAGGAACTGGTTGTAGCGTCTGCAGGTGCACCCCAGGGACCCCCAGCCGGGCTGGAGGTCGCCCTGCGCGAGGGTGCCAAACCTGTGCTCGTGGGCTGCCCCCAGCCTTTAAGCGTCTTGGTCTAAAGCCCACTCTGAGGGATGCACGTTCCACGAGGACCCAGAGCACCAGCAGGTGCAAGCACACACGCACACTGGTGTCGCCAGCACAGACAGCAGTGGCCTCCGCTACACGGGGCCTCTTGGTCTCCCCTGCCCTGCTCTGCGCTCTGCTTCCAAACATAATTCTGGCCACCAGCTCAGAATTGAACACACCAATAGGTCCCTGACTGCAGTTTTAGAGAGCATTTTGGGACCGAGGGTGCACGCGAGCCCTTGGGGAGGGGCCCTGGGGTGCCTGTTCCCCAGCTCACCAGGTGAGCTGGAGCCCACATCCACACAAAGTCCGATAATCCTTTCTGGGACTCAGAAATTCCCTCAGCAGCATGAAGCCCGTCAGTCATACGTATTTCCTTACTTGGTGACACGCCCTGTTGTCACGCCGTGTCTGTGCCCTCGTGACACAGGGTGGCTCTGTGTCTGGTACTGTCACCGCCTCACGTGGTGGCCCCATCCTGGCTTCATTCCACTACCAGAGTATAAACTTACTGGGTGCAGAGTGGTCTTTTCATCTACTGCATGCACCCTCCTTAGTTTTCAATAAACGGTGGCTCCCGTGGCTGAGTACATTTCACTACAGAAGTCGGTTTCAGGTGTAATTCAGCGGTGTCTCCCGAGAATCATATAGGGCAGCCTGATGCCACTTTATGCCCCACAAGTAGGCATTCTGTCTGTGCAGAGTAGAGCGTGTTGGGGGTGAGTCACGGTGACAGTTCCTGTGGCCCCGGCCTTCTGTTTGAAAGGAGCACCACTGATGGATGCTGGATGTTCTAGGTTGATTGACAGAGGGCAGGGGCCAGTTCCCGCCCGCTCCGCCCGGGACCCCACGCCCTAGACCTGAGCAGTCTCTGCCTGTCCTGAACCTCTGCAGTCTCCTGGTGTCTCCAGTCTGCCCCAGCCAGCCAGGCAGGGGTGCAGCCAAACACCGTGTCCAGTAAAGAACAGAGTGGCTTCCACTGGTACCAGAAGTCAAGGAGACATTTCCCAAAATGAATTACTTTCACCCAGTATTTGGTGATATTTCTAGAGTGTGATTTATAGAACGTTTACTTTTTCTAGCCAAGTGGAAAGATTCCATTTGCAGGTTCTTTTTGTTTATCTGCGGAAAATCTCAGTAGTCCCTTTTCCTCGTTAAAAAGAAAAACACTGTCTGTAGTTACTCTTCCGAAGTCTGGTCTCGCAGTCGACCACGCTGGTCGATCTTCCTCTGGAGTGAGAAGCTCTGGGGGCCCAGAGCCTTCTTCAGGAGGGGTGTTGCCCCTCGGCTGTGGCCGTGGCGGGCAAGGCGCCATGAGCAGCGTCATCGGCTCTCTGCCGCCGCTGCTCCCACTGCCTTCGCACAGGAGATGCTCCAGCGAGCGCAGGCTGAGCCTCTGTCTTGGGATCAAATGCCCTGTTTCGTTGTGGTGAGGTTTGGAGGAAGCATTCAGGGGCTTCTTAAAAGCCGCCCTGAAGTCTTACTTACAAACATACCCATGTGAGAAACACGGAATCTTAGTAATAGTTCCTTGCACGTTTAAGCCCGTATCGAGAGGGGCGCCTGCGGTGCTCAGTCGGGTGAGCTTCTGACCTTGGCTCGGGTCATGACCTCATGGTTCGTGAGTTCAGGCCCCACGTCGGGCTCTGTGTGGACAGCGTAGAGCCTAGAGTCTGTTTCAGATTCTGTGTCTCCCTCTCTCTCTGCCCCTCCCCTACTTACACTCTGTCTCTGTCTCTGTCTCTCTCTCTCTCTCAAAAATAAATAAATGTTTCCGGTTAGCTCAGTTGGTTAGAGCGTGGTGCTGATAAAAAATTTTTAAATAAAAATTTTAGACCCATTTCCAGAGACAAATCCACTCTTACACCGTGAACCATTGTCCTCGCCCTGCGCCCTCGGGACGTCACTTGATCTGCCCGTGGCCTCCTTGGTTGCTTCTACTTTCGCTGAGCCAGCACGTGGATTTGGCTGAGCCCGGCTAATTTCTGCAGAGACCAGCCTCCGTGTTTTGATCACACACTTCCTCCTGGCTCCGCCCCCAGTGCAGATTTGGTATCATTACCCTCCGGGTGACACTCCTGACAAGTCAGTCGGCCTTCCGCTGACGTGTCTTTGCGAGGACCCTGTTCGTAAGACTGTGTGTTCTCACCCAACTTACTTGCCTGTTTTTGCTAAGTGACTCTGCATCTTTATGCGCTGCCTCGAGTGACGCTCAGGAACCCGATATACATAAACACTGGCTCGTTCTGAGGCAGCGCATGCAGCGTAGATTACCTGCGGTGCCCAGAGTTTACTCCTACATGGGCTGGACTGATAGCCCTTTGCCTCTAAGAAGATTTGGTGAATTCCACTGGGCGTGACCGTGGTGGAGGTGTGGGGCAGAGAAAGGACGGATGCCCAGAAGGGGCCTGACCGGAGACCCACACTGTTGCCTGAATCAGGTCTTTGGATAGGGCGACAGGTACAAACCGTGACATAAAATACCAGACAGATGTGGCAGGGATGCCGTTCCTCTGACTGGCTTCTGGCAAATGTGCGATGGCGGGCATCCTGGCGGGCGCAAGCTGCCCACGGCCCTGCTCTGTGGGCCCCCACACTCTGTCCTTCCCTCCCCTTGTCTGCAGGCACCCCCACAGGCTCCCCCCACCCCACTGGCTCTTAAGCCCTGAGCAGTCAGGCTCTCGTATGGAAATTCTGGCTCAGACACCCAGCCTGAAAGCTAGAGCACCACGGGCCACGTCGGTCAGTCTGCAGCACCTGTCCGCCTGTCATCAGGTTTGTCACACTGGGCTGGCTCCCAGTCTGCACAGGGGCTGTGGGCCCCACACAGCTGGCTCATTTCCTGCCTCGTGTTTCCAAATGGATGCGGGGCCCACAGTGCGAATCTCCTGTGGTGCGCAGGCCTCCTGCCCCTGGGCATTTGCACCCCAGAGGACACAAGCAGGTGTTAGCAAGCTACAAGACTCTCCGAGGTGTGTGGGCATAGCCTGTTTTCTCAGAGTCCGTCTGTGGTTTCTAGATTTTCAAAGGTTCTTCAAGACACTGAGACCACGGCTTTGAATCCTAGCTTGCCTTGGGTGAGCCCTCAGCTGCCCACCATTCTTGCCACGCTTCTGCCTCAAGTCTGCTCATTTTGTTTCTCTCTCCATGTACTCGGCTAACCAGGAAGGCCGTACTCCTGCGTCTTCCTCCTTCACAAAGACAAGGTGCTGGCCAGGTGCAGAGGAAGGAGGGACGCTTCAGGCGCCGTGTGAAATGTGGCGGAGACCCGGAGTCAGACGCACCACAGCCGAACAGAACTCCTGGGACGGACCCTCCAGATCGGCCCCCACAGATGACGCCGGGGCCACGACTCCTGTGACTCCCCAGGACCGTAATACCAAGTCGTGGCCCCAAGAACCAAGGGCGGCCAGACTAGTGACGCTCCTGGTGAGGCAGGTGCAGGTCAGTGGGAGGATTGTTCCCGCGACCTGGGTGACTGCAGGTCTCAGAGTAAATGAGTCTAATACGAGGTTCCATTTCATAACCTGAAGGGACTTCCTAAGCTTTGCTCAGTCACCAAAAAGTACAAATGGGAACTGTAAGGGGCACATGTAACAAGAAGTTGATCCAAGTGATAATTAGCCCTGCACAGATCTCTTCTGCCCCGGCGGTTTTCTGGACGAAAACACAGTTTTGCGGGAGGAACCTCTGCCCTGGGCAGCTGAGGGTCTGTCGCCTCCTGGGAGCCGCCGCAGAGCTGCACGTGGGTGGCTGGGACGCAGCCCCTCGTTCACAGGGCGGGAACAGGGTTGGCTCCCTGGAGGACGTGCTTCATGAAGCAAAAGTAAGGGCTGTACTTCCACTGCCCCGTGCGTGTTGATTCTTGAAAGCCATGAACAGTCTCGTCGTTTTGGTAAATCATTGTTTTCTGTTCCCTTATCCTTCCTATCATGCAAAGGGTAGGCCAGCCCTGAGGTGGAGAAAATCCTCGACTCGCGAGAGTCTCTTCCTGGGGCCTCAGCCACAGCTCCCAAGGCCCACACTGGCGGGTGTCTGCAGTCAAGCCGTGCAAACGGCAGATCTCTGGTTGGAGGGAAGTCTTGAAAGCTGTGATTTACTTGGGATTTGTGGTGGAAGTGTCTCAGGCGCCCGTCTACACTGGGTTGTGGTGGCGTGGGGATGGCCATTTCCCAAGGACAGCGTGTATGGGCAGACACTTAGCTTGCACAGTTAGCGGAACTGTGCTAAGCCCACGTCTCTCCCTGCCGACCACTGGACCACAGGAGAAGCCCGGCGAGGTGGGCGAGAGAGTCAGAGTCTCCAGAACCAGAGCTGTCTGGCCTCAGAGCTGGCACGTGACAAGTGAGTTCGCCCATGCTTCTGTGACAGAGAACAGAGAGGGACGGCTTCCTTCTGCCACGCAGGGAGCAGACACCGGGGCCCCCGATGTGCGCCATGGGCCTCGGAACCTGCTATTTGCCAGCGTGTGTGATTTCCTACAGCGTCACCGTGCCTCAGCGTCCACCCTGCAACCTCGCCCTGGCCTGGCCCAGCAGTGCCCGCGAGGCCCGGCCAGAGCAGAGCTCACCAGCTCCCAAACTCAGCACTCATGTGTCTGAGACAGAAAGTTCCGTGGGGATTCCTGTAAGACTCCAAAATGAGTTCTGTAGATCTTCATTGCCCAGAGACACTTGAAAAGAAAGAAAAACTCAAAGCCTGGTGGCTTAGCTCCTCCACACGGGGGCTCTGTCCCTAAGCCCGATGGCCTCAGGCATATTGCATGGAGCATTAATTTTGTATTGTGGGGGCAGAACCCTTTGATGATAGTACAGAGGTCAGTCCAGAAATGCAGGGGATTTCAGTTTGATGGGGGACATCGGGCCCTCCGTGCAGGTTTGAGGTGACTGGGGTCTCGGGCCCTCCGTGCACACTGCACCTGGGGACAAGGATGCAGACACGAGCTGATGGCACTCTGTCTTCAGTGACCATCGCATTTGATGCAAAAACATCGATGCGTAGTTCATAACCTCGCCCAGGTGATCTATGGCAGATGAGCGCAGGCCTTCCTGGCCATGTGTCTGAGGAGGAGGCAGTGACGGACGGTGGTGTGGCTTCTGAGCCTCTGGCCCGCGGCGCAGAGCCAGCCGGAGCCTCCCTGCCCCAGAAGGCGGGTCTGTGCCCTTGGTGTTTCATCGTTTTCCCCTTGAGCAACATCCGTCCCGTTGGAACTTTATTTGCCACCACGGCTGCCGTGTCCGTAAGGAAATGTCATGCTGGGTGTTGGTGAGGTTGAGTAAGTTGGGACGGACGTCAACACCAGACGCTCCCAGGGTCCCGTTCTGGAGCCGCAGGGGTTGTGCGGACACTGAAGACTGCGCCCCGAGGCTTCGGAAAGGAGCTTCCATTGGGATGATCGTGATGCAGCGGCCCCGTTATCCTCCTGTGAAAACTCATCTTTGTCCTCCTTTCCTCTCTGCTTGGCAGTTAATCGGAAGCTTTTTTAGTACCCTCTAGCTTAGGTGGATGAGCCAGACCTGCTCTACACTGTAAGCACAGGTGACAAACTGTGGACTTTTCCTGAGGTTTCTGCACCTTGAAGCCCAGGCGGGACGCGGCTGTTCCTCGAGCACTGATCCAGCGTCCTGAGAGTTGGGGGGAGGCGGCGGAGAGGCAGAGGGCCGTGCGCGTCACAAGAGAGCGCGGGTCCAAGTGGGAGACTGTCCGAGCAGTGCTTTTCAGGTGGAGACAGCTAACGAAACGTGGCCAATGCCCCCTGTCCAAGGGCAGAGGGGCCGGGCCTTCCCCTGTCCTTCCCGAAAGCCCCCAGTTCAACTGCTGACAGATGGGTGTGGTCTGGGTGCTGGCCCATTTTGCAGATGAAGGGACACAGTGAGCCTTTAACAGCTCGAGTGTCTTGTAGAAAATCAGCAAATAAGCCACCGTCTTTATCTTCAGGATCTCCGCTCCGTGTTTGTTCGTCCGTCTCCTGGGCCTCACTACCCAGATCCTGTGCCACAGCCCGAGACCTTCCTCAGCCCCTCAGTAGTCTCGCTGGAGGGGAGGGACGCCGCATGGCCTCTCCCGAGAGCAGCTCGGGTTTTCGTGGGGAAGGCAGGATGCTGACGGCGTGTTCGTGTCGCCTGCTCGGCTCGGGGACATCACATAGGTTTTCCTCACTTCGTCTCTTTGAGGTGCCTCCGTCCGTTAGGTGCCCGACTTTGGCTCAGGTCATGAGCGTGTGGTTTGTGAGTTCAATCCCCGCATCGGGCTCTCTGCTGACAGCTCAGAGCCTGGAGCCTGCTTCGGATTCTGTGTCTCCCTCTCTCTGCCCCTCCCCTGCTCACACTCTGACTCTCTCTCAAAAATTAATTAACAAAAAAAATAACAATACAAAAAAACACCCCTTTGACATTCACGTCATCCCCATTTTACAGACAGGGGACTGAGGCTCACGTTACTCGCCCCAGTCACAGAGGCGGGAGTGTCCTTCCACCTGGATTTGGGCAGGTCAGCGCTCACCCCAGACGGGCCAGGAGGCTGTGCCCCCAGGTGGGAGCACGTGGACCCAGGCAGTGGAGCTCCAGGTCCCCACACAGGAGAGTCTCAGGTCTGGCAGCTGCTCAGCGCCATGAGCTCCTGGGGTCTCCGTGACTCTGGGGAAGGAGCCTGTCGTGTTCTGGAAAGTTCCCAGAGAGCTCTGACCCAGGGTAGGGAAAGGTCCCTCTGGGAGGCTGTCTGCCCTGCTTCCTCAGGGACGCGACTCCTGAGCCAGGGAGGGGCCTCCACGGAGGACAGGGTTGCTCCGCCCCGTGCCTCCGACTCCAGGCAGGGTCAGAGCCCCTGGGGGGTGGGATTCCATCAGAGAACCTCAGCGGCTGAGGGCAGCCCCACTGCCCGGGAGCCCATGGTGTGAGTGAGCACCATCCCTTCGCGCCACGGTGTCAGAACGCAAGCATTTGTGGCAGCTGATCTCAGGTGCGCTGCCGGGGGACAGACGGACCTGGCGGCTGTCAGAGCTGCCCCACTCGCCGGATGTCACCGGGGAGCCCACAGGACTAGCCCGGGGGTGACTGACAGCACTGGGCGGCCAGGCCGTCACAGCCTGACCCCGCCCTTCTGTGCTTAGTCCCAGGTCAGGGGCCACAGAGTGGTTAAACCAGAACCGATCCGGAACCCAATCACCATGCGGTCAAACCTCGTGCCTACGCCGCCACCCGCTGGTCACTGTGACACGGGATGGATCCGAACCAGAGGGATGCCGCTCGCGGCGCGATGTGTCAGTGAGTAGTAGGTGTCAGGCTCATCAAGTGACGTTTGCTTTTACTAACACCCAGAGGAGCAGTGAACAGTGGCCAGGCCCGGGGCTGTCGATTAAAGTTCAGTTCTAGGCTAAGTAGTCCTGAGAGTGGGTGTTTACAGAGATTCGGGGTCTGAAACAACCACCCACAGATCAAATCTTTGAAATTGCTTTCTTTCAGAAAATAGAAACGAATGTGACATTTTGGCTATGAAATACTTTAGTGAATAGATTTATATAATAAGTTTTATATACAATTATGGATTTATTCATGTCTTTGTAACAACCAAACATCATAAATCACTAACAGTTACTGCAGTTGAAAATGCACTTTTTGCAGTAACCCTGCCGGCGAGGGCCTGGCCGTCCACGTGCCCACGTGAGGGCCGCCCGCTGTGGCGTCTGCGGGTTCCCAACTCCCTTCCCTGTACAGAAGCTGGGCCCCAGTGTGAGTTTCCTCCAGACCGTGGGCCCCGAGCACCGTCAGCGTGACTCCGTGTCAGTCCACAGGTGTCTGCCGAGTGGGCATTTCCGGTCCCGAAGGTCCGCAGGTGTTGAGTCCAGACCTAACGAGGGGGCCGCTGTGCCAACGGGAATACCGGGTTCAGTGAAACAGCACCTGTGAAAAATACCATCTCTTCAGTGATGCTTTCGGGGGAATTGTAATAATGTAGGACCAGCACACGGTTCGGTTAGAGGTATTGGTCCTCAGGCAGGGTGAGGACCTCCCACAGGCCCAGGCCTCACACAGCCGTTGCTCGGGGTGGGATGGGGAGGAAAGGGCAGCAGACTCAGGGCCCCAGCATCACAGGCGACGCTTGACGCCTCATGTTCTGGGGAGGGACACAGTTCCTGGCACTGCCCATAGTCAGGCAGAACTGGATGCAGAGCAGGCACTCAGGGGAGGCTTCCTGGCATCCATTTACATTTCAGTGTGAATGAATCGGCCATAGCTGTTTTCTGAGCCCAGATTTTGATTCCAGCAAGGAATTCTTTAAGGATGAGACTGAGGAGTGTGAGCTCACGAACACCTAAGGAGGGCACAGAACAGGGAGAGGTGGTGCCAGGGACACACGCGTCCCCCCGTGAGTTTCCTGAGGGTCCGAGGGGCTTCAGGCTGACGGATGAGTGGCTGCTGCTGGCATGCAGCACAGAGACGGGGGACCAGGGCCAGAGACCAAGGTGGGACCCGTCTGGTCTCCGCACTTCACAGAGCGGTCGTGAGGTCGTTGGAGCAGGTATTGTGGGCGCGGCGCCGTGACTGTGGGCAGTCACACCGCGTCGCGTGTCTGAAAGTCATGAAGGGAGCGCCTCGTACTCATGAAACAGCGAGCGGTGACAGCTGTGATGGGGCTTACAGTGGCCACCACGCCACGTGTGTGCAGATCCTGACGAATTACATTGTGCGCCCGAAACCGAGATAGTGTGAGGTGTCAGGCATGCCTCATAGGGTTTTAGGTTAATTACTGAAAATTCCGGAAGATACCTTACTCTTTTGCAAAATGAGAATAATAGCGTCTTGTCTTCAGTATTCAGATCTCGTGCGCCCTCCTCTAGGATGAGGTAACTTGGGGCACAGAGTGAGTGTCCAGAGAGAGCAGGCAACTCCGAGAGCATGAGAGAAAGGGGAGCGGGGGCCTGGATTTCTGGTCTGGGCCAGTGTGGGGGGACCGTGGGCGTGTCATCCTTGCAAGCTAGGACTTCGTCCCTTTCTTGTGAAGGAGCCCGAGGGGCCTCCCAGGCTGGGCCGACGCGCAGTGAGACGTGTCTGCGCTTCCCCCTCCCCCTGCAGAGCCCAGCAGCACTCCTTCTCGGATTTATGCTCAAAAACTGCCTTTTTAGATGCTCAGGAAGCCCTACATGTGCGTTGCAGGTGGAAGGCAAGAAAACACACAAAACTACTCCTTTTTCACGTTACCTACAAACTAAGTGTCCGGAGAGTGGTTTTCATGCTGAAGCTGGGCCCACACCTCTGAGAGCTGGGGGCAGGGGCACCCGAGCTCCCAGCTCCATGGCCACACGCGGCCAGCTCGTGGACAGACTGGCCGGCCCAGCGGCCCAGCGGCTTGCTCCCCGTGAGCTGCTTCCTGAGCCCCAATTCTCCCGCCGCACGCAGGAGGGAAGTACCCTGAGCCCACGCTGGTCTTTGACGGAGGAGGTCCGAGGCCTGGAGCTCCGCGCTGTTACCCCGGTCGTCCCCGCCAGACCATCTCGTTCCAGTGAAAAAGGACGCTCAGACGTAGGCTTTACCGGAGACTGTGGAGCGGCCGCTTGGATCACCCTTCCTCCACACGCCTGACACACTGCGAACTGGGGGATGAGATCGGGAAAGCCCGGGACGTGTCGAGGCAAACAGAACGTGGCCGTCGTCACCCCTCCGGTCAGAGGCCGTCCCGCCAGTGTCGCGGAGGACCGGCTGCAGTGCCCCTCTGAGCAGAGCGGGAGCCACGAAGCACCCGGGCCAGCGCACCGCTCCTCCCGCGAGCGCCAGTTGCAGCGGGCGTCTCGGGAGCACTGCCAGGGCTCCAGCGGCGTGACCCGTGAACCGTCCTGCCGCCGTCGGGTGCGCGCCAGCCAAGGCCTGCCGGTCTCTTAAAGAAGAAACGAGAGTGTCTGGCTTCCTGCAGTCATTTGTGTAAAGTCGGGGGCAAGGCAGGCCCGTGGCCGGGTGCCGCCCTCCTGCACCTCATGGCCCCGCACAGCTGGCCTGGGAGTCACCCTGTGGGCGCCCAACGGGAGACACCAGACAGTCACCGGTGGAGAAAATTAAGACAACATGTCAAACACACAATCTGAGAGCATTTGAAAATAAATACCATGGCTTCTTTTTATGTTAAAACGCCTGAAAAACTCCTCTGCACGCAGCACGGGTGCAGCAAAGAGAGTGAGAAGAAGCGTAACAGGCTTCACTCGAAGCCAGTCCTTCCAGGGGCACCTGCACACCGTGGGGTGGCTGGGCGTCCCTGCAGCCCAGGAGGGCTGGCCACAGCTGACCCCGGGCGGGGGAGGGGTCAGCTCTGTGGGCTTCCGCTGGGGAAGGGAGGGTGGGATCGGGGCCTTTGATCAGCTTGTTCATTCCACCAAGCTGGCGGTTCTCCTGACCTCACACTCGACTGGCCCGTGGGGCCAGGAATGAGCCTGCCCGGGCCTCGGAGTGGCTTTCTCAGACGGTATCTGGTCATCACTGACTCACGGTTAATAGATGGTTGTCAATCCTAGCGTCAGTAGTGACATTGAGCTGAAGTGGAGTCTGGTTGCACTCCTGAAGTCATTAGAAGGCCGGAAGGCTCCTGTGAGGGGCCAGGGGCCTGGTTCCTCTGTGAGACATGGGGTTTGGTGGCTCCCTAAGTGTCGCTGTTGTAGGTACGGACTTACCAATGGGGTGAGCACGTCGGCTGGAATTAAGGCCACAGCAGGTCCGAGGGTTGTTAGGAAGAGGAGGTTGAAGGTGACGAGGGTGACAGTGATGTCTCTTAGAGCGAGGACGGCCCGCTGAGTAAGTGAACTAACAGGTGGCCCACAGTAAGGTGTCTCCAGGTCGCACGCCCAGGGCTGCTGGCTGGACACTGAGGCTGATGGTCTCGAGAATTACGCGTATAGGAGCTGGCTGAGCATCTCCTACCAGCTCCTCCGGGAGTCAAGCCGAGATTTAGCAAATCAAAGCACCGGGCGCCCTGGTGAAGCCGAGTGTCAGACAGACAACAGGCTTTGCAGGGGCTACAACAAAAAACAGTTACTCTTTGATTATCTGAAATTCAAACGGAACTGGGTTCTGTATGGTACGTAGCGGCCCTCGCCAGGGATTCCTCCTGAGCCCGAGTCAGACGAGCTGCCGTCAGAGACACTTTATCTGGTCCCTGAGACCTGCGTACAACGTAGGCCTGGGCAGCAGGGACGTGAGGTGGGAGGGCCAGGTCTTCCGAGCTCTATGAAGTGTCCCTCACTCTGTCCGTAAAGCAGCATTTCCAGTTTAAACATGATGGACAAATCTGCACGCAAACTCTGGCATAAAACCTTGCTAAATATAGAAGGTGGTGCAAAAGATGTGCCTCCGCAGGCATTTGGAATTTAGATTTCAAACTATTACATAAAATATAATTAACATCACTTTTGAAGTGAGTAATGTTCAACTTTCACGGCAGACAGGTACAGTTTCATCTCGAAGCCTTCAGATATTTAAATAAGAATCAGTCTGCTTTTCACTTCAGCATTTTTAATCTTTCCCCCCAAGTCCAGAAATGCAAATGTGAATGGATGTTGCAATTAGGCATGACTGAACTTTCTGGGAGACGGTCTTGGGGTTTACCCAAGTGCACAGTGGTGGGGTGGTGGTGAACTTGACCTGATGAACCTCCAGGCCTGGGAGCCGGGGCCGTGGCGGCTGCCGCCCGCACACGGTCTGCTCCGCCGCCGCTGCTTCGAGAGCCCTTCGTGACCCTGGGTAGAGTTGGGGTGGCCTCCTTAGTGACTTTGAGGTGTCTTCTTCGCCTGACTTGGGTGACATTTAACTCGTATGGAAATTCTGCGGACTCCAGGGGCAGCTTCTGCTGAGACTTGATCCTTGGTCCAAAATAAAATCGTGAGCATTCCTGTGGCTTTCAAAGAAAAGCCATTAGTAATCACTGCAGTGGCGCCTGATGGCACAGCTGTGAATGGAAGAGGGGAAGCGAGCATTCAGGCTAATCAGTGTCTTTGTCCTAACAGAGCAGAAATGAATCCTTAATTTAAGCAGCCTTCAAATCCCGTCATTAGGGAAACGGCTAAAATGTAGGCTTGAGTGTGCTTTTTTAAAAGTAAACTTTTAAAGAGTGGGGAGGCTCTAGAAACTGGGCAGACTGTCGGGTTGCCAGACTTTGGGGTTACTTCACTTGCTTGGCAGACACAGCTGGCGTTTGTGATGCCTGAAGCCTGGGACCACCTCGCACTCTGGGGGCGTCACTGTGCCCGTGCCAGTAACACCGGTGACTCCACGAGGCCCCGTGCTGTCCCTGTCCACGTGGAGGTTCCTGACCTCCACACGTGGTCAGGAACCTCAGCCTCACAGGGAGACTCACGAACGTGACTGCCAGCCTCCGCGCCGGGCCCTGGCCCTTCACCAGAGCACAGGTGGCATTCTGGGGGTGGGGGGGCAACAATGGCGGGGCAGAGGAGGTGCGCAGCAATGGCAAGAGAGCTCCAGTTTGCAGGTGCCAATGGACAGAGACGGCGGTACCCGGGGGCAAGGAGCCCTGCAACTGGACAAGGCTTCTGTGGGCCGGGATGGGCCACTGGGCTGCGGAAAGAGCCCCAAGGAGAGGCCGAGGGCCAGCCGGGCTTGGTGTGGGGGCGACACATGGTCCTTGGGGACAGCAGCCGGATTTTGAAACCTAGATTTGATAGCATATCTTACGATTCTACTCCCATCAGAGCAAAGCCCACTGTCCCTGCAGTAAAAGGAAGTGAGTGTCCCCTTCAGACACTGAGATGAGGCCAGCTTCCCTTGGCCAGCGGATCTTGGGGACTCCCCCGTGCCCCTCAGCCCTAAGGTTGTGCAGAGGAGCCTCGCGGGCACAGAGAGCATGGAGGCGGACCGCCCTCGGCTCGCGCGTCCTACCCCAGGGCTGCGCTGTAGTTTGGGGTTCTGCGTCGGTGACACTTGGGAATGGAGTTATCCCGCTCAAGGGCTCAGTGTGGAGTCTCGGTCCTGGTGAGGACGGGCCGCGTCACTTCTCTACTCCGGGCCTTTGTCAGCTCCGTCAGGACGTGGCGTGCTCTCCCACCGGCACCGGGAAGCAGGGGCCGCACGGATTGATAACCACACGCACCCGCCGCCTGGGCTGGGAAATGCGGCGGAGGCCTAGGCGCTGTGGTTCAAAGCGAGACGTGGTGTTTTCTTGGTGGTTCTGAGGTGCTGTTGTGCCGGATTTCTTACACAGGAAATCCGACATTTTCTTATGAGCCAGCTCCCTTCACCTGCACAAGCATTGTTCTTCCTTCTACCTACTATTCTGAAGCCTTTCCTGTTTCTTATGATAGATTCCGAGTCAGCATGATTCACAGACAACTCTTCCCTTCTCCAAAGGTGTGATTTGTACCTGTGCCTACAGGGGTTTAAAGTCCCAGAGCTTGAGTGCGTGTGTCTTTTCTGAGCCTCCCAGGAGGAATTCACAGGTCAGGTCTTCATGAAATGAAGGCTCACCCATGGCTCATGCCTCCACCTGGATGCCCCTGTGCCACAGCCTGAAAGAGCCCCGACTGCAGAGTCAGAGGCTGGGCTCACCGGGACCCCAGGCCCCAGTTTCTGGGTCCGTCAAAGCAGAGGTGCTCAGATGCCCACCAGCTTCCATGTGGACTTCTTCCAGAAACTGGTCTGCCGGGCCCTCGAGCCTCAGCGTCCCTCACCCGCCCGAATCATCCCTCTAACCTCTCCAGCTCCTTTGTTCAGGGGTCAACCTCCTCCCGATCCCAGTCCAAGATGGTGGGCTTCCTCTCAAGGAGGGCAGGGCAGAAGCACCCCTCAATCGGCACCGGTCAGGGCACAGGCCTGCATGGACCCAGAGGGATGACGGACAGCGGTACCAGCCAGGGCTGCCGGGCGCTCTGTGTCCTCAGGCCGTGTCCTCAGCCTCTCTGGAAAAGGTCGATGCTGCAAGCAGCTGACCTTGCTTGTGAGGACCAGCCGTGGGAGGCGCCGTGCTGCCCGTTTCCCTTCCAGCGAGGCTGACGGTGCTGACACTGTCCTGTGGTGACTGGGATGGGGGGTGCGTGGATCCCCTGTGGAACAGCAGTGACGCCCATGTTTACTGAGTGTCACCACCGATTGTCTCAGACCCCTGCCTAGTCTGTGGGAGACTCCAGAGAAGGGAGGAAGAGGCACATGTCACGCTGCGTCAGTGGCCATGCCACGTGCGTGGTTTGCCCACTGCACACACCCACCTTGTGCAGAACTGAGGGCTGGCTCTGGAGAAGCATGGCGGACACAGAGCCGCAGAAAGGCCCGATTAGATCCGTCCCCAGGGAGCAGCAGCAGCAGGGTCTCCTGTCTGCTGGCACTGATGTCACTGGGTTTCAGTAGGACAGAAAAGCAACCGTGGGGTAAGCCGGGCACGGAGTTTGTGGGCGTCCCTTCAGGGCTCACGGGAGTGAAGACTGAATTCGTTACGTGCATTTAAACGTGTTGGTGGAGTGTCTCCAAAACATGTCAGTCTACGGCGTGTTTCTGGTTTTGCTGCGAGACGGCGATGGACATTTTCACATGATCTCAGACGGGCACTTGGTTTCTTGGCACTGAGTAATCTCACACTTGAGCCTGTGCCGTTCCAGCCCCTCCTGGCTTGGCCGGCAGGAAACCGGGGCGCTGCGGTGAGGCGGCCTACAGCCACTGGGTTCCGAAGGTCTTGGTGCAGAGCGAGCAGACGCGCGGGCCCAACACGCTGCCATGCATCCGTCTCAGGTGACACTTGTCCCGGTGACATTGGTGAGGCAGAGCACAGACAGGTGCAGAAGAACCCCGAGGGGATGCGCAGGCAGGTGTCCCTGGATCGGCACAGGCAGGTCGAAGCGGAGCCTGTCACAGCAGGTGTCAGAGTGGGACGTGTGGCCCATGCCCTCGGCTCGTCCATCGCACGTCCGATGGCACGCAGGGCGGACGCTGGGGACGGCGGGGCAGCGGGCACGCCGGCACTGCCCGTGCATCAGTGGCGCTGCTGGCTGGTCCAGCTCTGGCTGTGAGACGGTGCAGACATGGAGCAAACACATGTAAGCCAGAAGACCAGGCCTGGCTGGGTGAGGCGGGACGGGACCGCTAATTATGCCAACACACCCTGGAGTGAGGTCCTCAGCTGGGGGGGTGTGCACGCTCCACCCATGTCCTAGCTTTTTAGCTGTGAAGAGTTAGCCTGGTCAGCTGGCTTCCAGACCTTGATTAATCTTGGTCTGATAAAGGACAGAAGCAGAGGCAAAATATGCAGTTAATCATTCCTCCCTTTAAAAGTCAGGACTGACCTTCAAACCCACTCACTGTCATCCCGGGAGTGTTCTCGAAATAATGAGACGGGCCCCGCGTGCGGCTGTACGGTGACTGCAGGCTAATGCATCGTGAGCGCCGTGTGAGCTTTCTGTCAGCAGCCTACGTGTGCTTGGCGTGTCTCGTGCGTGTGATTCCACAGTTGACGCCGTGTCCGCCGACCCTTCCGGTCCGTTCTGTGGAAGCCTGTCCTTCGTTGCTCTGTGCTATGTGCGTGTGTGTCTGAGCTACGGGGAACAGGTCTGGAATCAGAGGTCGGCTGTTTGGGTTTATTCTAATTCAATTCCTCCCCAGCTAATGTAGACTGCTGCCAAGTTGGCCGCGCAGGCCACGGACCACGGTCACCATGGCAACGTGTTTCATTAGTAATGTGCATTCTGTTGCATTCTAGTTCTAAACCACGCAGCGCAGCCATGTCTGGTCTAATATTATACCTGACGCGCTCATCTGACCGGCCGGCTCCGGAGCAGACCGGTCACGAGCAGGAAAACGCAGCCGGGAAGTGTGCAGCGCTGCCTTTCCGTGGGACCAGGGGCGTGGTCAGAAACACTTGACCCAGTCACACACTTATTATTCATATATAAAAGTATATAACACATATAACTTTTAAAGCGACGCCTGGAAGATCCCATAACGTGAAATTCCACTACGGATTTGCGTGAGAAGTGCCCGGAGCCCCGGGGGTACCTCTCACTGCCAGCCTTCTGTCTGCCTTTCTGATCGTCCTGTAGACTTACGGAAAACGCTGGTCTGCAGAACTGAAAATGCTGATTGATCCCCAGGTGCTAGAATGAACCCTTTGCAGACGACAGCATGACTGACCGTACTTAATATTTCTCACAGGACAGACTTATTCATGAATATTGAAAGCCTGCGTAAATGCCCATGGGAAAATTATATTTATGGGATATATGCCTAAATACGTATTTTTACATACATAATGTGTCACTGGAAGAGCCCTTGCCTGAAGCCGCCTGTGTCCATGTGGAGATTAGCCGGCTACGCCTCTCCCTTCTGAAGGGTGTGAGGGTCCCGGACCCCGGGCAGAGGCAGAGGGTGGGACCAGCAGACTTGTCTAATCCAGCTCCCCGTGCCAGCCGGGTGAAGAACCCAGGTCCCTACATCTCTCTGGCCTCTGCCACCCCACCTGAGGGGGAAGGGTAGTGCGCGATGACCCCTACACCTTTTACCCCCACACAATGATGTCACTGCTAGGTCACCTGTCCACGTTTGCAGTATATGCCAGTGACCCATTTAACATCAGTCTAATGACCTGACGTGTTCTCCCAATAGAAGGAGACAAAATTACATTTGGGTTGAAACTAACCTTAAGATTAACTAATACTAAGCGTGAACACGGCAACTGCAGGCTTTGAATATTGCTGAATGAGCCCCTGTGTAGAACTTTTCGGACAAGGAAGTGTCATCCTGAGTGGTGCAATGCTC
Organism: Helogale parvula; assembly: GCA_004023845.1. Classification (NCBI taxonomy): domain Eukaryota; kingdom Metazoa; phylum Chordata; class Mammalia; order Carnivora; family Herpestidae; genus Helogale; species Helogale parvula. The sequence continues at coordinate 18,769 of PJEM01013820.1, forward strand.
CCTGGGGATTCAAGGAGCAGGAGGGGCGGGGGGTGGGGGGCAAAGTGTGGCTGATGGCCGACTCTGCAGACAAAGTCTAATGAATCTGCAGAAGAGCTCAGGCCTATTATCTGTTATTTATTAAGCCCGAGGCATAGCTGGGAACCACGGCCGCCCTACCTCAGTGGACACCTGTGCAGGGCAGCCGTGCACCCACGTTCCAGTTCACAGAGGGGTTGCTGATGTCGAGGGCACAGCTTGCAGGGAGCTCCAAGCAGTGGCCCTTGGAGCAAACACGCACGACCCTGTCATGTTCGGGCTTCAGGGGTGCAGAGCACTGGGGACGCGCCGAGCTAACTGCCATCCACCCCTGCAACATATTAAAGAGTGACTCTCTCTCTCTCTTACAGAGGAAGAGGGCGGGGACCTGGTCCAGCCGGGCATCAGCTTTCCGGGGCCGGCAGAGGAGGATCTAGGTAGAGTACACAGCCCGGCCCTGGTGACCGCACAGGTCAGACGCGGCGGGCGCGCCCCGGGCCGGGTGGCGCCCTGCACCTCACAGACGGGATCCCCACCGCAAAGACGGGTTAAGCAAGTGTGTGACTTTGCGCGTCCTAATCTGAAGAGCTGAGTAAGATGTGGCGAACATTTTAAAGAGTTTATAAACATTGTAGAAGCCATCGGGAGGATACATTTGACCCAGATGCTCACAGATTAATTACTACGACAGCTAATTATTATTAATAATTCTTAAGCTGTTAGCATCGTCCATACACGTGTGAAATGGCGCCTCTCTCCTTTGCTCCGTGGGGACTAAAACTTGCTCTCAGTGGAGCTAAGGAAGGGAAGAGCTCTTTCTTTATGGTCTTCGTGGCTCTCACCTGACCCGAGACAGGCGATCACGTGGGCGAGCCCCGCGCACGGAGTGCGGATGCTGAGTGCGGGCATCCGTCCTCTCGCTGGTGAGCTGATGCCCTCACAGACACAACAGGGCCAGTGCCGTCTTTGGCTGTCATCACTTGACGTGGATCACGCTTATGTGAAAAGGGGCCCGTGTTTCTGTAAGACACGTGAACTATTGAATAAATTCAACATCCAACAGCAAGTGAGAAAATAGAGCCTACCGTCTCCGTACTCTCTGCCCTGCGCTGTGCGGTGGCCTGAAAGACGGCCAGGCTGTTCCCCCAAGTCACCAGGGCCCTGGGCTGTCTCAGCCCCCGGGGCTGAATTATGGGACATAAAGATCATTTAGCTTGAATTTGAATCTTTCTTTTTTTTAATTTAATTTAATTTTTAATTTTTATTTAAATAGTTTATTACCAAGTCGGTTTTCATATAATACCCAGTGCTCTTCCCCACAAGTGCCCCCCTCCATGACCATCACCCCCTTCTCCTCCCCCCTCCCTACTCAGCCCTCAGTTTGTTCTCATCATTCAAAAGTCTCCCATGATTTGCCTCACTCCCCTCCCTATCTTCCCCCCATCTTTCCCCTTCCCATGGTCCCCTATTAGGTTTCTCCTGCTAGACCTATGAGTGAAAACATATGGTATCTGTCCTTCTCCGCCTGACTTATTTCTCTGAGCATGACTCCCTCCAGGTCCATCCACTTTCCTACAAATGGCCAGATTTCATTCTTCCTCATTGCCATGTAGTACTCCATCATGTATATATACCACATCTTCTTGATCCGCTCATCAGGTGATAGACATTTAGGCTTCTTCCATGATTTGGCTGTTGTTGACAGTGCTGCTATGAACATTGGGGTACATGTGCTCCTATGCATCAGCACTTCTGTATCCCTTGGGTAAATCCCTAGCAGTGCTATTGCTGGGTCATAGGGGAGTTCTACTGATAGCTTTTTGAGGAACCTCCACACTGTTTTCCAGAGTGGCTGCACCAGTTTACATTCCCACCAACAGTGTAGGAGGGTGCCTGTCTCTCCACATCCTCGCCAGCATCTGTAGTCTCTTGATTTGTTCATTTTAAACAATCTGACTGGTGTGAGGTGGTATCTCCGTGTGGTTTTGATTTGTGTTTCCCTGATGATGAGTGACGCTGAGCATCGTTTCATGTGCCTGTTGGCCATCTGGATGTCCTCTTTGGAGAGGTGTCTAGTCAGGTCTTCTGCCCATTTCTTCACTGGATTATTCATTTTTCGGGTATGGAGTTTAGTGAGTTCCTTGTAGATTTTCGATAATAGCCCTTTATCTCATATGCCATTTACCACTATCTTTTCCCATTCTTTCAGATGTCTGTTAGTTTTTTTTTATTGTTTCCTTTGCAGTGCCTTATCTTGATGAGGTCCCAGTAGTTCATTTTTGTTCTTGATTCCCTTCCCTTTGGGGATGTGTCACTTGCTGCGGTTGGGGTCAAGGAGGCTATTTCCTGCGTTCTCCTCTAGGGTTTTGATGGTTTCCTGTCTTGCATCAGGTCCTTTATCCATGTTGAGTTTATTTTTGTGTATGGTGTAAGAAAGTGGACTAGTTTCATTCTTCTGCATGTTGCTGTCCAGTTCTCCCAGTACCACCTGTTAAAAAGACTGTCTTTTATCCATTGGATACTCTTTCCTGCTTTGTCAAAGATTAATTGGCCATACATTTGTGGGTCCAGTTCTGGGTTCTCTGTTCTATTCCATTGGTTTATGTGTCTGTTTTTGTACCAATACCACACTGTCTTGATGATGAGAGCTTTGTAGTAGAGGCTAAAGTCTGGGATTGTGATGGCTCCGGTTTTGGTTTTCTTCTTCAATGTTACTTTGGCTATTCAGGGTTTTTTGTGGTTCCATATGAATTTTAAGATAGTTTGTTCTAGCTTTGAGAAGAATGCTGGTGTAACTTTGATGGGGATTGCACTGAATGTGTAAATTGCTTTGGGCAATAATGACATTTTAACAATGTTTATTCTTCCTATCCATGAGCACGGAATGTTTTGCCATTTCTTTGTGTCTTCTTCAATTTCCTTCACTAGTCCTCTATAGTTTTCAGCATACAGGTCTTTTACAGAAGCCTTCTAGAACTGATCCATGAATTCAGTAAAGTCGCAGGCTACAAAATCAACATACAGAAATTGGTTGCATTTTTATACACCAAAAAATGAAGCAACAGAAAGAGAAATCAAGAAACAGATCCCATTCGCAATTGCACAAAAAAATCATAAAATACCTAGGAATAAACCTAACCAAGGATGTAAAAGACCTGTATGAATTTTTCTTAATTTATTTCAGACCTTCAGCCAGTGAATCTCTTGCCCATTTGATTGGCTTAAAGAATAATATTGCAAATTGAAAGAGACCATTTGTATAAAGCTGTGGTTTCTTTTAAAGAAAATTAGAGGCAAAAAAGTTTTCTTTTCAATAAGTTTATGAGTGACAGTGTATTTTCCATTGTGATCAAGTTTGAAATTTGCTTCTAACTTGCCATTCTGAACAAGCCTTTCTTTACTTGGAAATGTGCAAACCAAGAGCCGAGAAGTTATCTTGACTTCTCACTGAGAGCGAACCGGCTCGTGTGGACGGGCGTGCGGCATTCTCCGCTCCGGCCGGTGGCTCTCTCCATCACCGCCAACGATCCCCGGGAAGCAGGTCTAAAGAGGTGTCCAGTGAACGTCCCGTCCTTTGTTTCACTGGGACTTTGGTGACTCACGTGCGTCTGAACGTTTTCAGCCACGATTGTGCCTGTGGCATGGGTTCCTTTCCTGTGACAGCCTTAGAATGGGTGAGATGGCCCAAAACAGAGAAGGGGTGTATGTCTTTATGCCACATTTTGTGGTCACTGGGGATCTGATGCTGGAAGGTCAGCATCGGGACCTGCAGGGAGAGCCAGGGCCGGGTGGATCCCTGAGAGCTGGTCTGCCTCGGGGGAGACGCCTTTTCCTGGCTAAATCACGGCGCACTGGGCCTTATCTAACACGGGATGGCGTCCACGGGAGGGGCGTGGGTGACCAAGCAGTGGCACAAAGCTAAACGCTCCTGGAAATCACCCTGGAAACACATCGGAGTTCTTTCTTACTGCTGCATCCCAGACCGGGAGTTTAAGTTTGTGCCGTAGTCACGTGAACGGAGTGTGGAGGGGTGAGTAGGGGGGATTGAAGGGATCAGAGGGTCTCGCTGGCAGCATTATACAGGCTGCATTGTACAGACGGAAAGTATTTTTTTGTGTTGGTAAAATATGCACAACATAAAATTTGTCATTTTGACCCTATATAAGTGTGCGTTCAGCGGCGTGGGACACACTCACGTTGTTGGGTGATTGTCCCCAGCACCCATCCCCACGAGGCTCCCATCTTCCCAAACCCAGCTCCGCACCCAGGGGCCAGCACTGCCCCTCCCCCACCGCGGGGCCCCCGCCCTCCTCTCTGCTTCTGTGAGTTTGACTCTAGGTTCCCGGTCTGAGTGGGGTCACGCAGTGTGTGTTCTTCTGGGCCTGGCTTTTCTCACTCTGTAGAGTGTCCTCGGGTTTCAGCCGTATTATAGCAAGCGACAAGCTTCCTTCCTTTTCAAGGCTGCGTAGCACTCCGTGGCCTGGACAGGCCCTGTTTAGGCTGCGCCTCCATCCCTCATGGGACCCTCGTGATGCTTCTGCCCCTGCACTGGGATGAGTAGCCTGTCGGACGTACAGAACCCCTCAGGACCTCGCTGCCGTCTTTTGGGCGTATGCCCAGGAGTAGAACTGCTGGCTTCTAATTCTGTTCTGAGGAACCTCCGTGCGGTTTAGGGACAGGAAGTGTTTGGTGAGCTGTTCATACGGTTTGGCCATGAGGGGATGATGGTTACAAGAATGTCAAGGACAGGGGATTTTAGAGGCTTTGGCTGGAAAGAAAGTTGAGGATCTGGGGACTTTGGTCACGAGGAGCTCACGGACACATGTGGTTTTCCCACGGAGGTGCTGAACAGGCAGGCGTAGCATGGACTTGGTGGGAAGGCAGGTGGTAGGACCCACGCAGAGGTGGCCCCGGTCAGGGACACGCACCAGCGGGTCCGGCCATCCTTCTCAGTCTGTCCACCCAAACGCTGGGTGTCTGCCACCTGGGGAGTATTCAGAAACACGGAGACCAGGTCCCGTGCCGGGACATTCCGATGTGTGGTTGGGGCACGCTGACGGTTCCCTTTGTGATTTAAGTGCGCCCCCAGGGCAGGAATGATACTCTACAGGACGGGAAAGAAGGCAGAGGGCAGCTTGGGTGGGGGTTGGGGGGGGGCGGAGAAGGGCTGAGTCACATTCCGGCCGCTGCTGGAGTCACCAAGCAGGACCAGATACCAACTCGTAGACTTTTTCTCTTTCTCAAATTGCCTCTGCCCGTATCCCCTGAATTGGATGGGTCTTTTCAGGTGTTCTATCTCGAGTGCACGGCTCTCCCATTCTCCTGCCCCACATCCACGTTAACGGCACTTTGTAATGTCAGTGCCGTGGTTGTGGAAAGAGAACGTGTCGCTCACGGAACGCGTGGCCCGTTCCGCAGGGCAGCGCGGGCTACATCCTCACAGCGACGAGGTTCCAGGGGGACCGGTGCCACAGGGCAGCGCGGGCTATATCCGCACAGCGGCGAGGTTCCAGGGGGGCGAGCTCCTAAAATTGTCCTCTGCGACAGATAATTTAGTAAAGAAATAGGACTATCAGCTCTGTGCTCATCCTGGGCCCCGTTAAGGGTGCATGCATGCCACAGGCTCACATTATACAACGTATGAAGTTAGGAAGATCCAGAAGGTTGCTTGAAAATTAATCTGAAGTCGGCGGTAAAAGTGAATTAATTTAGCACCTTCACAATGACTGCAACAGAAGAGAAAGGCCGACTTCTTCCAGGGAAAACGTCTGAGGGAAGACCTGCAGACACACTGAAATCAGATTGCTCTCTCTGCCGGTAATTCAGGTGACACCGTTCTCTTGAACGTTGTATTTAAATCAGTTGTAAAGAGTTGGCAATTAATAAGCACTTATGAGGACCGCAGTATTGGCCCAGATTTTACACTGTACGTCAGCTGTAAAGTGAAAAAAATGTTAAAGGCAACATCAAATGATCAAAGAACAGTAGGTACATATTCTGTGAGATGCAACACAGGGAAAACGGGCGGGCTGTGCCATTTAGAAAGTACCTGAGTATTGAAGTAATGATCACCGTCACAGGCAGCCTCCGGGGGGCAGCCGCGTTCGCGGGGATGTGTTCTTGGCTAGTGCGACATCCCGTCATCGTCTCTGGTCTGCACACCGTTTAACCACACGCGTGTCACATGGCATTTAATTACACAAAACTTACTTTAAAAGAACTCGCTTTTTAGATGGGGGGCCTGCGTGGCTCAGGCGCTTGAGGGTCCTGCTCTTGATTTTGGCTCAGATCATGTTCTCAGGTCATGGGAACAAGCCCTGTGTTGGGCTCTGCACTGACGTCACAGAGCCTGCTTGGGATTCTCTCTCCCTCTCTCTCTCTCTCTCTCTCTCAAAGTAAACATTTTGTCTAAAACTCCCTTTTTAGAGATTTATATTTTGCGTCCTTTTATAAACACCCCTGGTCACCTTGCAGACATGTAGCTTTGTAACTACACGGGCATCCACACGTATTTCCTTAAGGGAAGTTCCTAGAAGTTTCTAGAAACAGTGGAAATGCTGCCACATTTCTGTCGAGACAGTGACAGCGTGTTCATTTGCTGCCCCCTGAGCTGTGTGGAGCGCTCTCTCCATCCTTCCCTGTCCCCCTGTCCTTCACCCCCACACACCCGGGACACTCGGGCTTCCTCCCAGTGGCCGTGGAGATGAGAGTCCTCCCCTGGGGGTGACGTCAGCCGTTACTGTCACTGCAGGACAGGGGGAGGGGTTAGACATCAGCCCAGGGAACATTCCAAATGACTATTGTGATATAACCATTTCACGTTAAAACTTTATTTCTATGCAAAGAAATCAAAATTAGTTTTACATCTGCTAATATTTATTATTTGTGGAAATTAGGATGTTAGGAATTTACATCTAAATTTCTAAAATGCATCCCTAGCTCTCCCCCTAAATATCAACTTCTGACTTGCACAGTGTCCCAGCCTGCTTGCTACGAAATGAATTACCGTCTTCTCCCCGAGCCGGTCCCTTCCTCCAACGTTACTGACTCATTCACGCTCCCGTGCACGCAGCCCGTGTCCACGCTCGCTCGGGCCGCGGTAACAAACGACCACGGGCTGTGTGGCTCATGACAGCAGCGTTTACATCTTGCTGCTCTGGAGGCTGAAGTCCCAGACCAAGAAGGTAGTGGGGATTTGGGGTCTGGCGAGGGTCCTTCCTGTCTCATAGACTTCGTCTTCTTGGGAGGCCTCACCTGGCGGGGTGAGGGGGCTCTCTGGGGTCTCTCATTAAGGGCATTGATCCCTCCTGAGCTAACTGCCCCCGAGCCACCCCGCACCATCAGCATATAAATGTTGGGAGACAGACATTCAGACCACAGCAGCCTTTACTCATTCATCTGAGCGACACGGTTCAGTGTGCCCTGCTCCAGGGTGCTCCCACGCCCACGAGATGATCGGCGAGCTCCCTGACTTGGCCCCACGTGGTGGAGGAGTTAGAAAAAACAAGCCAGGCTGCTCTATAGGCGAGAGAAAATGAGTTCCGTGCGGCGAGAGGGGCGCTGACTATACTCTCTAAAAATACAACACAAGTCGCATCCGTGTGAAGCGAGGAGCCGGACAGCAGGTTGCAGAAGGCAGAGCGGGCTGTCCAGAGAGAGGGGCAGGCAGGCCGAATGCGGCTGGGACCGGCCGCCGGAGGACCCGCCGTGCGTGCCCCTGCCAGTCAGCCTGCCCCGTGTGGGCGCCAAGCGTGAGCGTCCTGTGCTCTTGACCCTGACCTGGACACCCGACAGCCACCCCTGGGGCACGAATCATGTCAGCGTGCGGGCGGGACGTTAAAGAACACATTCAGAAAAAGCGTGCCCTCATCGCGTGCCCTGTGCGGCGGGGCTCCTTCTGGAAGGCGAATCGGAGACACGCAGCTCTGAGGCTGGGTCTCCATCCTGCAGAGGCGCACTGCGCCGGGCAGGGCGCACGGTGTGTGAGCGCTCACACAGGCCGAGAGATGCCGTCCCCGGCCCCCCAGCCTCAAAGGGCATGAGGTCACCTGGCCTTTGAGGCGCTGCGTGAAGCCTCGGCCGGAACTCAGACACGGGCCGAGCGGGCGGACCTGGACGGGGCGGGTGGGGGGTGTGGGAGGAGGTTCCCTTTGCTGGCACACGTCCCGCCGGCAGGGCTGCCCGCCTCGCAGCGCGGCCACTGGGCGGACGAGCCTGAGGCAGGGCGGCCGCTGGCTGCGGCTCACAGCCCCTGCGGGCGCCCCGGGCCGTGCGCGGCTCTGCAGCCTCGGCCGGATGTTGCCGGGGGGCCGAGCCTCCCTCCCCAGGAACCCCTCTTCCTGTACCGAAAGTGGGGTTTCTGTTAAAAACAACAGCACAGAAAACAAGAAGACACTTAGCTCCCAAGATTCTGTTTCAGCTTTGAAGTCGTGTAAACAACAAACCCGAAGTACAGCTCAGAAAGTAGCCAGATGAAGTCCCGCATAAGACGAGCTTCGACACGTGAGGCCACCGGCAAGCACAGCATCGCGCTGGGCTGTGGCCTCGTGACTCCCAGCAGCACACGAGGTGGGGACCGGGCCCCGGGCTGTGAGGGAGATGGGCTGGCGCCGGCCTGCTATGCGGACACAGACCAGAGAGGACAGCAGCCCGCCCGGGGCGAGCCCCGCCAAGCTCCCCCAGGGGCCTCGCTGCTGGACCCCGGCCAGACTCCTGGGGGTCTTCTCCGCCTCCATGGGAGGGCCCAGCCCCCACGCCCTCCCCGAGGCTCTCAGGGCACCTGCCCACCGGGTCTCTCCCGCAGAAAGCACGTGAGGAAGCAAGCTCCTTCCATATGCATATTTGCACACACATGCACACGCTTGCAGATTCAAGCAACGACACGCAAGAGACTTCAGGTCGCCTTTGAGAGCTGTGCCTTCTGAGACACCCTTTCTCTAAGAGCACCTCAGGCCAGCAACTTCTAACTATGTGGGAGACGGTTTAGCCCCAAGTAAACTGGTCGTGGGTGGAAATAGGTCAGGAGGGAAGGGGATAAGGTGACGGACGTGTTAAATGACAGAAGACGTGGCTCATCTGGTTGACCCTTCCCTAATCCAGTGGGAGACTTTCATTTCGTTTCCTGTTTCTCCTCATGCATATTGCCGTGACACTGGTTTTTAATGGTGGACTGCGGTGCATTGATGGGCCACGAATTCAAGTCTCCTGGCAGTTTTTAAATTTTTTAAATGTTTATTTCTTTTTGAGAGAGACAGAGACAGAGCGTGGGCAGGGGAGGGGCAGAGAGAGAGGGAGACGCAGAATCAGAAGCAGCTCCAGGCTCCGAGCTGTCAGCACAGAGCCTGACGCAGGGCTCAAACCTACGGCCTGTGAGATCATGACCTGAGCCGAACTTGGATGCTCAACCAACTGAGCCCCTGAGGCGCCCCTCGTCGGCAACTTTTAATTGAAAAAGAAAACGGAACCGGAATGTATGGAAAGCGTAGAAGGAACAAGATCAATGCACATCACACATGATAAGGGCAAATATCGCTTAAGGAAACTGTGTGCGTGTGTGTGTGTTGTGTGCGTGTGTGTGCGTGTGTGTGTGTGTGTGTGTGCGTGTGTGTGGGGGGGGTGTTAGGTTCCGGTATAAAATACATCTTGTTTTTACAAAACGTTTTTACAAAAAGTTCAGCAGCCACTGAAAGGCCGTCTTGCAGAACCCGGGGTGGCAGGAAGAGGAGGTCACGCTGTGCCCGGTGCAGTGTTTGGGGAGAGGTGCCGTGGGGGGCGGGGACGCCGAGGCAGGCTCTGAGGGCCGCCCCCCAGTGCCCAGGCAGTCGCCTCATTTCCCTGTGAACTTGGTCCCTTAAATACTTGTTTATTTTTTAAAGAAAAGGGGCAGCAAATAAGCCTACTTCCTACCTCATAAAAGATTATAAAAGTTTGGTCTGACGACCTGAACAAGATTTATCACAGTGAGTGTTTGATGGATGTCCGTTTTGCCCACCGTTCTCATTACTGTGATGTTCACTGTTAGGCCAACCCCAGATAGGGAAGAATGGGCCTGAGGGTCCGGGGGGACGCAGGGGTGACCCTCAGGGAGGACAGGCGAGAGGCTCCGGGTGGCTGCGCCCCCTTCCCTTCCTGCTTCCGGAATAGGGTCCCCACAAGACTAAGTTCATCTGCGAGTTTCAGTAACTGGAGACGTGGACTTCTCGGGTTGTTTTCAGATTCTGAAGGCTTTTCTCGCGTGGAAGGGATTGCATCTTCGAGCGCATGTGGCGCCCAGGCACGCTCGCGTGCTGGAGATGAGCCTCAGAGCTGGAGGTGTGAGTCCTCGGGTTGGAGCCTCTGGTGGCAGTGGGCGGGGGCGGGGGCAGGCTGGTCTGGAGAAGGGCGGGATCTCACTGTGTCACGCGGACGCTCGCCTGTGGTTGTGAGGCACGGCTTCTGGGACCCGGTAGATGAAAGGTCCGCTGTCAGGGGAGGCGGCCGGGGTCATCCGACCAAATGTTAGGCAGCTGGGAACCTGGCCGTTTGTGACAAAGGAGAAGTGGCCGGTGCACTGAGGTTCGGGGCATTTTCCCCATTTTGGACGGTTGTAGTGGTGGCTTCAGGGGTGAGGGGTGCCAGCTGCCTGGCAGGTCAGGGGACAGAGAAGTGCGGGAGACGTGGGACGGGAAGGGACGACTCTGCACGCCGGCTGCGCATGCTCCCTGCTCTTGGGCGACAGGGCCGGTCTCACAGGCCAACCTCCTGGTTGCCAGTCTCCGCGCAGGGGAGGGGGCAGGGCCTCAGCCATGGCCCACGACGAGCAGCCGTTCTGTCCGCACGGAGCCAAGCCTGGGGGGTCACCCCAGCTCGGGCCCCCTCCCCTAAGGAGGACACCATGTGGCACAGACACACGTCTGGTCCACCAAACCGAATTCTCGGACATTCTGTGTATTTGACCACGAGATGGAATGAAGTGTTAGGTAAATAGTAACAAATTGCACTTCGAGTAAGCACAGGACTGACATGCCCATGAGCACGACGTATGTTCACTTGCTCAGCCAGCCGGCACACCTTTTTATCACACTTTTATTCTCATTCCCGACTGTACGGTGTTAGAGTCAGGTGTGCGTACAGAGATCCGGCACTTCCACCGGTCGCCCAGTGCTCAGGGCAGCAAGTGCACTCCTTCTGTTTAATGTTTACTTAATT
>PJEM01013821.1:0-15992 GCA_004023845.1 Helogale parvula
GAGATCATGACCTGAGCCAAAGTCAGACACTTAACTGGCTGAACCACTCAGATGCCCCAAGAATAAAGACAATTTTATATAAACACAATACTATTATCACACCATGAAAATTAACATAGTTCTTTAGTATCACCTAACATATACTAAATATTCAAAGTTTCCCAACTCTCTCAAAATGCCATTTGTATCTATTTTTCCTGCTTCTTTTTTCTTTTTAAATCCATGATCCCTTACATTATATCAGACTGTCAGGTCCCTGTGGCCTTTTTTCCGCTGAGAACAGTACTCCCAAACCCCTGACGTCCACTTCTTTCCAAGAGTCCAGGGCAGACGTCTTGTAAAATGTTCTGGATTTGACTGACTGTTTCCTTATCATTACATTCAGGGTAAACATTTTCGGTTTGCATCTTTGGATTTGAAAACCAGTTTCCTAAAAGCCCTTGCTTACCGAAAATATCGGCACTACATGAAGATGGAATGATATCATCTTTTTAAAAATTACGAGTTTTGCAGTCCTCAGATAATATTTGATTCAAGTAAAAGTCATCAATGATGGGTAAAACCATAAGGTGAAAATTATTAGGCAAAGGGACACTCATGCCTTCAAAGTATCACCCCACAGATCGATGACTTACCAATTACTAAGATGTGCTTTTCCAATGAGAAATCTGGTGGGTCATGTTAACCAAGGATCAAACTGAGCATCACCAAATAGTGGGAAAATCTGACAGTTTGTACCCCCAGAGGTGGTGAAATGAGAAGGACCTAGCGATGAAATACTTTAAACCAGATTATTTCCACATGAGCCTGTTTGCATTTCCTTTTTCTTCATGTTTCTCTGTTGCTTAGTATCTGATATTCTCAGCTGAGTTTTGAAGAGAGTTTCTCATTTGGGTTTGTTGTTATTTTTTAATCCAGGAATTGTCAACCTAATCTGGACGTCGAGTAAGTGAAAGTGGCCAAACTGACAGCTGATTTGTCAGCAGCATTTTCGAAAAAACCGAAGGTAATTAACGGCCCGCCAAGAATTATATTCAAGTGAACTGTTACTATTCAAGTGTAACAGGTGAACTTCAGAGAAGGACCTAGAGCCTTGATCACTCACAGATACTCACTAAAAACAAAAGGAAACCCAGAGAGGAGTGGATACAAATAGATGCAGAAGGAAGGAAGGAAATTAATGTTTAGGAAAACTGGAAATGCATTCACGATTTTGTATGAGTTTATATAAAAGTGCGCATCTGTGTAAACAGACATATACTCAAACCATAAGATTAGTCTTTGCCACTAAAAACTGGTCTGGTATCGGCGACTTCATACAGTACAACCTGACGTAAAACATCTCTAAGCGTAGCTCAGCCTTATTCCCTGCTGCGTTTCCGGTGCTTGGAACATTGCTTGTCACACGGCAAGGAGCCTTAATAAATACACACGCTGAAGGGATTCCTTCGGAGGAAGTGATGTAAACAATGAGGTTCTCAGGTATTAGCCCAAAGTAGCCTGGAAAATCAGAAAGTCACAGTTAAAGCATTCTGCAGTCTCTGCGTTATTCAGCAAGAAGATGGGGCTATTGATGATTCTTTAGCCTTTGTCAGGTCAGGCAGGAATATTAAGGTTTTAAGGAGAACCCATTAAAAGAGCACAAAGAACGTATACCTTTCAAACTAGTACGTGGGAAGGAGACTAAAGGACATCAGCCTGACTCTGAGGAAGGCGCGGTGGGCGGACGGCGGGCCGTAGCCCGCACGCGTTTCCGCAGTCCCATTAAAGCGCCCTTTTAAAAGTGCATAAATTCACAAAGAGAATAGGGGACAAGATACTTTGGAAAGCTTCCAAATGCTCAAATGGTACTAACTAGATACACCGAAAAAGATGATTTTTCCAGCAGAATCAGAGAAACCCCAGAAACCCCCTGATTTGTACCACTGAATACCCCCAAAGTTCAGACATCAGAGGGGATGGATTCTTCTAGAAACATGGATGACATGGAGTTAAAGATATGGCAACTGGCTGCAAGTCTGTTTGAGAAGCCAACGTCCTCCCCACTTCCCTCAGCGCGACTACTGACTTCCTGCAAGGCAGCAGGAAACCGGATGTTTAGTCCAGAGACGGGAAGAGGGGTCTCTGGCCTGGAGAAAACAAGGTGTTTCGGGGGCCAGGGTTCTTAGACCCAAAAAAAGAGGATGTCAGTAAAACTTTATATACTAAATTATGAAATGCCTCCTTCCACACCGCCTTTCCCTTCGGCCAAAATACTGGCTAGTTAGACTTTGCCCTCCAGGAAGGGGACTAGAATATTCTCCCGAGAACCTTGACCAAACCAAGAAAATGGGCAGAAAGAAACACTTGGGGGTTCTTTGTGGTCGAGACGGTCCGTCCTAATGTGACTCCTGGAGTCAAGGCTTCAAGTCAGCTTCGTTTTTTTCCTTCTATTTTACTATGAAAATTTTCAAACATACAGAAAAGTGGAAAGTACAGTGATCATGCTTAAACTCACCACCTCGGGGAGTTTATTAATTGTATATTAATAACATAGTAATTAATACTTTGCTATTTTTACCTCCTCGCTCTACATCTATGTATTTCATATTTATGCTTGATTTCTGCTCCCTAGCCTGCTTCCCTGTATTCCAAATTTATACAACTGGATAAGAATCTGGGGGTAAATTACTGAAACATATAGAAAACTAAAGAGGGGCGCCAGGGTGGCTCAGTTAAGCGTCCGGCTTCGGCTCAGGTCATGATCTCATGGGTCGTGGGTTCAAGCCCCGTATCGGGCTCTGTGCTGACAGCTCAGAGCCTGGAGCTGCTTTGGATTCTGTGTGTCCCCCTCTCTCTGCCCCTCCCCTGCTCGTGCTCTCTCTCGCTCGCTCGCTCTCTCTCTCTCTCAAATAAATAAAAAACATTTTAAAAATAGTTTTTAAATAAATAAATGAAAATTCCAGTCATTTACTACTCAAAGGGGCATACTGAAAACATAACATCAGAGAAAAGCTAAAGATGTGGGAGAAGAGAGGGACTTGAAAAAGACATACCAGACAGAAAAGAATGAAAAGAATGAATGTGTAATGATATAATATCAGTACACATAAGCTTGGAGGCAAAAAGGATTAACAGAAAGAAAAAATTTATCCAGGAAAAAACATTTACCAGGAACAGAAAACCTAACATCATAGCCTCGAAAAATATCAGCGGAATGCTGCCGAGGCTCAAAGAGAACTTGACACATTTGCTGAGAGATTTTTGGGCCATTTTCTCAAAATGGCCAGAATCACAGAAAAATAAAAATGTGAACAGCGGGCAACACCTTGAGGCGGACAGAACCCTACGCCTCAGGAAACACCGGCTCCTTACCGTGACCACGTGCGTGCGGGGCCTCGAGGGGGCCCCAGTATTGCTTTTAATAGGAACATAATAATAATACAATAAATTATAATAATAACATACATAAGACATTTAAAAAGTCTTAAAGAGGAAAGAAAAACCGACCTACATGTCCACCGTTAGAAGGAGGGACTCACCCCGGCACACGCGCAGAACGGGGTGCGCATTCGCCGGTAACGATGGACACGTTACAGGGAGAGAGACGGGTACGTCCCCACGCATAACGGAAGTGCAAGAGAGCTCACTGCAGGACGATACGAACTTCATACTGTTCACGTAAGTCCTTACGGCATGTGAAACCGCACTGCTCGTGACTCTGGCTGCAGAAGCAGGTGCGAAAGAATAAAACCGTGGATGGAAGGGAGACTCACCAGCCTCAGGCTCGCGACGGCCTGTGCGAGGGAAAGGATATGGATGGGGGAGGGGAGGGACTTTCGCTGTATCTACCACAGTTTGTTTCTGCGGAAAAAAAGGACCAGAAACATCAATGTTTGTCAAATCTTGGTGAGGAGGCCTGGGCCTCGGTCACCCCATCCATGTACTGTTATGTGTGCTTGATGTGGTTCATGATAAGATTTTAAAAAGAAGAAGCAGGAAGTCCTCCAAGTCAAATGGCTGGAGAGAGACAGGGAGGAAAAGGCCGAGTGAGGCATGGGCCTGGGTCTCGTAGGAGGGGCTCCCGTGAACCCACCAGAGGCAGGGGCAGTGCGGAAGCGCCAGGCCGTGGAGCCCTGAGCAGAAAGGAAGGCAGGAAGGGACCTGAGTGGCCCGGGGGCAGCTGCTTTGGGGGACGGGAGAGAGAGCTGAGCAGGAACTCGGAGAAGGCCGCTGGGAGCTGGAGGCCTTGACTTCCCAGTGGTATAAACCGGGGCAGGACCTTCTCTAACGGGGTTCCACAAGGTGAAGTTGAAAAAGCAGAAGCCGACTTTATTCTGGATGCGGTTTTGCCAGAGGAACCAAAGAGAAAGACCTGGACGAGCTGCCCCCGAAGCACCGGACAGGACAGAGGGTGACGGCGGGGCCCAGGGCGGGGTGAGGGAGGCAGCGACAAGCAGAGGGAGGGCAGTGTGCACGCCAAGGGGACATCCGAGGGACACGTGCCAGCGGCAGAGCGGCTCAGGTGTCGGGCCGTCTGAAAGGAGACTGAGGGACTGATGCCACACTTGAGGTCAAGGAGTTGGGAGGGGGAGCGTTTGGTTGCGTCTTCCGCAGGGATGCTGCTGTCCCCGCACGAAGGCAAGCCCCCAGGCGGAGAGAGAAATGCCCCAGCAGGAGCCGGGCACCTGGTTGGTGCATGCGGAAATCAGCAGTGGGGTGAGGAGGGAGCACAGGCGGGACCGGCCTTTACTTACGGCTCCTACTTTTGTGGACTTCCAGATAAACATAGTTAGTGCTAACTAAATATCTCTTTGGGACTTTATGGACCTTAGAACTCTAGCACAGTCCCTGGTCCATGGCAGTTTTGCCCAAGATCAAGGTGAGGTAGCCCAAACATCTAAGCTTCTGGCGGGCTGGTCAGGGGTCTGGAAACAGCAAGCAGCCCGAGGATCGCCGACCCTCACAGAGCAGGGCTGCTGGGAAGCCAGTGTCCGAGCCAAGACCAGGTTCCGGCAAAGGCCGGGAAGTGGAGGCTGAAGACAGAGGGGCTTGTTCCCGAGGGTGACGGCAGGGAGCAGTAGGCACGGCACCGGTATAGGCGTGGAGGTGGCCAGGGGGAGGGGGACACGAGTGACGGCTCGGTCTGGCCAGCGCTCAGCAGCGGGGCCAC
This sequence comes from Helogale parvula, assembly GCA_004023845.1. Lineage (NCBI taxonomy): Eukaryota > Metazoa > Chordata > Mammalia > Carnivora > Herpestidae > Helogale > Helogale parvula. Next base: position 5,153 of record PJEM01013821.1, read on the forward strand.
CTGGGAAGGCATCCTGGGAAGCACCTGCGGGTCTCCTGTCCTCCGAGTCCAGCAGGGCTTGAAGAGCTGGACCACAGTGACCCCTCTACTGAGCGCCTTCCAGTGCCCGATCTTTATCTGGAACCACCTGTGATGCGCCGGGGCATGTACTCTCATCCTCATTTTACTTACAGAGAAACTGAGGCTCAGAAAGGTTCGGTCCCCTGCTCAGGGTCCTGCCCGGCACCAGTCCCAGGTCTGCCTGACTGTGGAGCCCGTGCTCAGTGCGCACCTCACACTCAGGACGGGAGAACCCACGACAGCCTCCATGCTCCACGCCGGGAGAAGCCAGGAGCCCACTGTGCACAGGAGAAAGCCAGGTCCTGCCCCCTCGCCCCCAAGGGGTTTACGTTTGGGACAAAGAGGCCATTGAAACGCGGCGAAGCAGGGTGCGTGTGTAAGCTGATGTGGACACAGGGGGCAGCAGCTCAGGGCCAGCCAGGGGAAGGGCAGCCAAGCCCGGGGACAGCCGTCAAGTTACCCCGGGGAGTGGAGTCCGCGTCTCCCCCCAGTCCTATCCCGCACTTAGCATGCCCCCTCCATTCCCTCCTCTCCCGTCCTCGCCGAGACGGAACCAGCTCTGGCCGCGGCCAGAACAGCAAGTCCTCACGTCCTTAGCCTTGTCACTGTGGCCTGTTTACCCTCCGCAGCCCGTGATCTATCGTGTCGGAGAGAGAGATCCGCACCTGCTGGTGATGCAACAGCTGGGCGGGGCCAGTGACGTGGGCTCTGATGCCACAGAATGTCCTGGGCACATGCTGAGTCAACAAAGTGCCGGCGTGCCAGCACAGATAAGGGTTTTCACTGTTTATTTGTTTGGGTCTTGTTTACATACACCCCTTTTCACCTCCAAAGATCTGAGGCTACTGCCAGTCAAAACCAAGATGATGATGACGGTGACGACAGGACCAGTGAACATAAAAATAGTAACAGAAAACCACAAGCCAATGAGGCACAGGATCCGAAAGACCATCAGAGGCCATTAGGGACGACAACGCCGTAATCGTTGACTTGGGGTTTTCTGGAAGCCCAAGAAATGAGAAATTCAGGCAGTTACATTAATCTCATACTCGGAAGAAGGAGGCACACCAGACTCAAAAGGAAAATAAAGTTTTTCCAAACACCGAATAGCTAACTAAATATCTCTATGGGACTTTATGGACCTTAGAACTCTAGCACAGTCCCTGGGGGTCCATGGCAGTTTTGCCCAAGATCAAGGTGAGGTAGCCCAAACATCTAAGCTTCCGGTGGGCGGACAAGATCTATGGCTGGAATCGAGGGTCCCTGGATGAGTTCAAGTGGGAAGTCCTGTCTGCTAAAATATTAACGTTAACAGCTTTTTCTTTTGTTAATGTTTAAGAGACTAGGACGGTGTAGAAAAGGTATAAAATACAGAGAAGCCAAATCATACTTAATCACCCATCACTCCACCATCGGCTCTTGTATTTTCTTCCATATTTTTATCTAGGCATATATTTGCATCCATTTTTGACAATCGCTTTTATAGTATCAAGCTGCTCAGTGACCTGATTTATCACTTCACGAGTGTATCATACACGTACGTCCATGCCGATGCGCGCTCATTCACAACGCGATTTTCAGTGGAGGTGAATACAGACGGCCAGTAATGTAACAATCCCCTCTGGCACGTTGTTTTGTTTTTGCGCCGCAACAAAAATCTTTACATCTAAATGCATGCATTCCATGGTTTTTGCCTTAACATAAATTTTTAAGTAGAACATTTTCTGGACAGATAGGTTCCTAATCCCAATCCCTCCGCAGTGATTCTGCAGACTCCCAGGCGGGCTGGAGCCCGTGGCTTGGACTCCAGAGGAATGAATGCACCACAAAGCATTCAATGATCTTCCAACTCTGCTACTTTTGTGGACTTCCAGATAAACACGGAAAAATGAATGCATGTATCTAGTTTTGCCTTTTTCTGAACCCTCCTTCAAACCATAGTAAAGTAATTTTTTTGTCTTTAAGAAAAGAGTTAGACCCATAGGGGCAGGAGTTCTGGAAGAAAAGATGCCAGCAAGATTATAACGCTAGAAAACAGCCAGACCCATTGCCATGACTCCAGCTGATCCTTAGAGCTGATCTCACGCAGGCAGTGGGGAAAGCAGAGTTCCCAACTGTTTCATTGACCAGAATTAACGAAAGGCTAAGGACTTACAGTAGATCTGAGCCGGCCCGTGTTGCCCCTGCGGGTGAGTTAGAACTAACTCCCCCTCCTCAAGACACACTACTACAGCTGCCAGAAACTTGTCATAACAGACATGCAACTCTATACTGTCTACAGTGTGAGGAAGGTGTCCTCAGAATTGGGCAGTGCACAGCTCGGACAACCATACCTAACGACCCCGAACTCAAGGGACCAGTTACCACTAGAGGTGAATGAAGAGGCTGTTGTAAAATATGAAAGACTGGCTGAAATTATTTAAAGGGCACGTAAAACTTTAGCTCCTTTATCTCACCTTGGCAGAAGACTGGAGGTTTATTTTCTAAAAAGGGAAAAACGAAAAAAGAATGCCAGGCAGAGTTGAGAACAGGGTTGCTATCCTAGAAATACAGGGATTAAATCAAAGGATGCTCTCTGAATGCTGAGCCCCGTCCTGCCTCTTCCGTGAGCCCCGAGCACTGGCATCCAGGCCCTTACCCTACAGGCGGGAGAGCAGGAAAACTGCCTAAGGACATATGACCAACCCAAAAGGAGATACTAAATATGTTTACATTGGGAGTTCCCCCATTAAACATCCCAGAGGGTCACGAGGGTCACCCCACAGTGAGGCTCACAGTCAACACGTGCCACTCATGTGCTCTGTGCTCCAAATCAGCTTAAGAAAAAAAAAAAAAAACCACACTCTTAATCCTAAGCGGACAAGCAAAACTTACCAGTTACTTGAGAACAGATCCGAATGTGGAAGACAGAGACCCAAAACAAACATTTCAAAAAGAACTTGAAGAAAACCAAAGCTATACAGAAAGAACACTTAAAAATACCATGGATATTGGAGTACTTGGGTGGCTCCGTCGGTTAAGAGTCCAACGCTTGATCTCAGCTCAGGTCTTGGGGTTTCAAGACCCGTCTGGGGCCCGTGCTGGGCCCACACTGGGCATGGAGCCTGCTTAAGAAACAAATACCATGAATATCATCAGAGTTAGACGCATTATACCGACGAAACAGGAACCGGGTATTATAAAAGAACATTCACAGATTTTTTTAAAAGCTCTTGCAAATTAAAAATAAGAATGCAGCAACAAAAACTTGAATAGAACGTGAGGAAGGCTGCCAGAAAGGAGAGCAAACAGAGAAGGAAGACGTCAGACTAAAAATAAGGAAATTAGACCGCTTGTCCAGAAATTTCCTAGTATTGGAAGAGATAAAGAAAAAGTAAAATAATTCAGCACGACCTGGTGAAGATGAGTGCGTATGTATTGTACCACTGAGCATGAGAAAGATTCATTAAGTTCATTAATTCATTCAACAAATATTTATTGCGCACCTGCTAAGTTCTAGTCACGGCGCTAAGCACGGACCATATGAGAACAAGCAAGATGGGGAGACCTCCACGCTCGCAGAAACCAACCGGAATTGCTCAGCCCAAGGCAGAGGTGAGGGGCGGCACGGGTCTGGCTCAGTTTGTCCACGAGGTTTGGGGCCCCGCGCAAGGAGTGTCTGGGTAGATTTCACGTGGGCAGAACTTATATGGAAGGGGATGATAATTATTCTGTGGTTCAGTCAGAAGCCAACGCACCACCAAGGCTGTATCGAGAAAGAACAAGTTTTAAGTTTAGTGAACGTTAGCAGAGGGGGCGCCTGGATGGCTCAGTGGTTTCAGCATCGACTCTTGACTTCAGCTCAGGTCATGATCTCACCGTTGGTGAGTCTAAGCCCCACATCAGGCTCTGTGCTGACGACGTGGAGCCTGCTCGGGATTCTGTCTCCCTCTCTCTCTGCCCCACCCCACCTGCTCTCTTTCTCTCTCTCAACAATAAATAAAAATAAACTTAAAACATAATCTTTAACAGAGTTGTTCAGACATAAAAATCAGTGTCTGGGCAAATGGCAAGTTGGCGGTCAGTGGAGGTGCTCAGTACTGACCAGGCTTCAGTCACTCAGCAGCTGAGCGCTGACGGTGTGCCGGGCACTGTGTGAGGCATGTGTGTTAGTTAGCTATTCTGCGTAACAAGTCACCCCCACGCTTAGCGTCGCACGATCTCTGACAGTTTCTGTGGTCTGGGGCTGGGCTGTGCGGTTCTGGTCCAGGGTCTGCTGGGAGGTCGCAGGCAGGATGTTGGCTGGGGCTCTAGTCATTTGAAGGCCTGACCACGCATCTGTTTCCAAGGTGGCTCACCCCGTGGCTGGCCAGCTGGGCTGGCTGCTGACGGGGGGGCTGCTGTTCCTGTCTGTGGCCCCTTCCCCAGAGCTGCTCGAGTGTCCTCGGAGGAGCTGTCTTCCCTCAGAGTCAATGATCCCAAGGAGAGCAAGCCGGAAGCCACAAGGCCCTTTCTGACCGAGCCTCAGGACTCATACACCGTGACTTCCATAACGGCCACTGATCACACAGCACAGCACTCTTGCTGTGAGAGAGACCGCACAGGGCGTGACCCAGAGGGGAGGCTCAACCTCGGGGCCACACGGGCGCCTGGCCACCACAATCTGTGCAGACAATGGTGGAGGAACGGGGCTCCTGTTAGTGTGTTTGCTAGACAGGAGGTCAGGGAATTGGACAGGCGATTCCCTCCAAGCCTCACGTCCTGACTTCATGCACAGGTCCTGATTTTTCAGTTACCACATCACTTGCCTGCCATCTCAGAACCAGTGCTCAAATCCTCACTCTTTTTTTTATGGTTTTTTTTTTTTTTTTTGAGTGTGAGTGCATGAGCAGGAGTGGGGGTCAGAGAGAGAGGGAACAGAAGACCTGAAGCAGGCTCCATGCTGACAGCCGCGAGCCCAATGCGGGGCTTGAACTCATGAACCGTGAGGTCATGACCTGAGTTGATGTCAGACGCGCAACCCCCTGAGCCACGCAGGCGCCCTCAAATCCTCACTCTCCCGATACGGGCAATGCTGGGGTCGCTGACTGTGCCCCGCCCATTATTAGCTGCTTGTGGCCATGCAGTGAGACACCTGTGGTCCCGCCCTCCATGTCCAGACACAGAGGTCCCCAGATAATCCCACGCTGCGTTTCCCTCCCCGGAGGCTGCCGTCACCTGTGGCCCCGTCTTGGGAGCACGGGGTGTCCCACGGTGACATCACCAGAACACGGCGTCCCGTCCCGGAGCGCTTCGGGCTGGGCTCGAACAGTGCCAGGCCCTGCAGGTGCGGGCGGAGAGCAGGCCCCGCACCCTCCTTGCTGGGCTCTCCTCTCCCTAATCAAGGCCGGTCCACACACCAGACACCCAGGGGTACTGACCTCTCTGACGTTTTCAAATGACCTCCGGCCTGTGAGCTTTGGGGCTGGGTGCAGGGGTGCAGTGAGCGGCTCAGCCCGGCCCACACCAGTGCTGGCTGACCCTCCTCTGGGGCCACGAACCCGTGCCCCTAGAGGAGTCTGCTGCGTCCAGGTCACCCGAGGGGCCCAGGGTGGCGGGGAGCTCCAGGCCTGGAGTGGCCGGGCTCCAGGCGCACCGCTCCGGGCGATGTTGCTGTGGGCTGGGCCCAGGTCCGGAGCGCCCCTGCCACCTGCAGGTGGTTCTTCGGGGTCCCAGAACTCGGCTTGTACGTGGTCAGGCCTGGGTCCCGGAGTAGCTCTGGTGGATATTTATTTATCTGTTTGTTTATTTACGGTTTCTAAAGTGATCCCACGAGGATGGCTGTTATGAAAACACCAGAGACAGTACCAGTGTTGGGGAGGACGGGGAGACACGAACCCAGTTCCCGCCGATGGTGACGGAAAGCGTCTGCAGCCGCTGTAAAAACAACATGGTGGCTCCTCAAAAAGGTTAAACACAGAATTACCGCCTGAGCCAGCAGTTCCAATCCGGGTATGTCCACCGGAGAACTGAGAGCAGGGACGTGAAAAGACATTTCTACACTCACCAGCGTTATTCGCAAGAGCCAGAGGGTGGAAACAACCCGAGAGCCCGTGAGTGGGAAAGTGGCTAAACGGAATGCAGTCTACACATGCAATGGAAGAGTACTCAGCCTTAAAAATCAAACGGGCGCCTGGGGGCTCAGTGGGTGAGGCGCCGGCTTCGGCTCAGGGCATGGTCTCACAGTCCGTGGGTTCGAGCCCTGCGTCGGGCTCTGTGCTGACAGCTAGCTCAGAGCCTGGAGCCTGTTTCCAGTTCTGTGTCTCCCTCTCTCTCTGTGTCTGTCTGTCTGTCTGTCTGTCTCTCTCAAATAAATAAGCATAAAAATTTTTTTAATAAGAAAGAGAAATTTTGGAGATGGCAGTGATGGTTGTACAACATTGTGAATGTAATTAGTGTCCCCGAATTACATACTTCAAAATGGTTAAAATGGCAAATTTTATGTTTTATATACATAGTTTTTTACCACAATAAAAAAGTAATACTAAACAGTATCTTAAAATCCCAGTTCTATATAAAATATACAAAGTGGAAGAAGCACTATTTCACATTTCTGAGAGGAACCCTGATGAAGTCACCACCGAAGCTTTCAGATTTCTTTCTCCCACGGAAGCTGAGTGTCAAGATCGAATGTGACCCAGCAGAGCCTGCCTCCCCTCGTGTGGCGGGCGTCCCCCTGCTCTAGGGGTTCTCGGGGGGCTTGCACTTCTCTCATTACACTCGGCTCGCCTAAAACACTGTACTTTTGCCTACACAGCCTGGTAGCTAAAAGGCTAGGTCTGCAGCTGGATGGCTTGGGTTTGAAACTCTTTCCGCCACTTGCCACCTAATGTGCATCTCCGGCTGGAGCGCCTTCTCCTCATCCGCTGTGTCTTTGCTGTCACAGTCTGTTGGAAGGATTCTGTGAGGTGATGTACATATACCATGGGGTTTTGTTGTTGTTGTTGTTTTAATGTTTATTTATTTATATGAGAGGGAGAAAGAGGGAGAGGGAAGGAGAGGTAGAGGGAGGGAGAGAGAGAGAGAACATGAGTGGAGGAAGAGCAGAGAGACGGGGAGACACAGAATCTGAAGCAGCTCCAGGCACAGAGCCGCCGCGGGGCTCAAACTCACAAACCACGAGATTATGACCCGAGCCAAAGTCAGGTGCCTAACTGAGCCGCCCAGGTGCCCCTAGTTTTTAAAAGCACCGAGCCTGAGTGAGCACAGAGTGTGAGCTTTCTTGCAATGCCTGTACTGTGACCTTCTACCACTGGACATCCCTCACTGGCCGTCGCTGGCTGGCGTTTGGGGGAGGCGCTGTACCTGCTCTTTCATTCCCTGTTTTCCCTGTGTAACCTCTCTCCCTGTCCTACCACTCATCACCGCTCCCAATGCCTGTATGGGGAATGCACAGAATCATCTCCTTGCAGCCTATTCCTCAACGTCTCCTCTTCAGCCGCCAGCATGGACGACCAAACGCAATTCTCTCTCTGCAAAGAATTCTAGGTCTACTGCTGAGTGAACAGACTGTTTCACCTCCTTACACACTCACATACAAATACACGTACGTCTCTGAACGGGCTTGCATAATGCATCGCATCCAGAAGCTGGCTTTAGTTTGCTTTAAATATCTTGGACGTCCTCTCGTAATTAAACGGATTCCCCAAACCATATCAGAGCATTCTTCTTGCACTCGGGACCTCCTGAGAGACACGGGCCCCGTGTCAGAGCAGGTGTGAAATCAGTGGGTAGAGCTGGCTGTCCCAGCTGGGCACAGCCTGGTCACTTCCTGATCTCAGCTGTCCCACCGTCTTAGGGATGTCCCTCGAGATGTCCCTAGAGATGACAGAGGTGTAAGAGACGCAGCCCACACACTAGCCTAGAATAAAAGAGGAAGGAAAAGGTCCTTGAAAGATGGACCCAACCCTAATAAGGACGAACGTCCGTACCTCAGACAAACCAGCAGGACCGCCGGGAACCAGTCAGGGACGCGGGCACAGCTCCCAGGGACCGACGCGGGAGGAGCCACCATGGGAGAGAAGGCGCGTGCCAAGCGAGACTCGGAACCGCTCATCACAGGAACCTACTGTGGAAGATGCAACCGGAAAATGGGTTTAATCAAACGTTTCTGGAAATTCCGAGGGAAGCTAGAGTATTTGTTTTGGAAATGTGATAGGAATAAGGGCGGCTAATGGAGGAACATGGCCACGGTCAGTTCACCGAAGGAGGCCCAGGGACAGCCAGGCACGCCTGGCGGCCGCCGCCCCCCCCCACACAGAGGCTCTAACCGGCGGCTGTGCACCGCCCTGCCCGCCCCGGAAGGGATTCCTCCCCTCCTTTGTTCTTTGTTCCAGCTTCGTACGCTCTGGGGCATCTCCCTCTGACGGCTGGGGGTAGCACCGCCACTGCCTAGACGCCTCAATCCGTTCTGAAATACGCAGGAATCGACTCTATAGTGAGAGTGGGGGTGGGGGGGGACAAACCCAAACTCATATAAATACTCGAGGGAAAGGCACAATGAGCTCGTGGCAGGGGGACGTCTCCCCCACTGTGCCGTGAGCTCTCCAAGGCCAGGGGCCATGCGGGCTTACCCCGGGTCACGCTCGTGCTCCACAGAGGCTCTTCTGCTCTTGCTCTGCTGCCAGAACAGTGACACGCACGCGAGGGCCTTCCGTAAGCCCTTGTTGGCTGGGTGAGGGTAAGCGGGCTGTGCGCCTGGTCTTTGGAGAACGTGTGACATCTCTTTCCACCTCTCCTTAGAGCACCCTCTAAACCCCTCTCAGCACCCCTGCCCTCACCCCCTCCTGCAAGCCCATCCCCCCAGCCCTTGACGGCCCTCAAAGGACCCCCGGGGGCCCCTGCTAAGCTCTGCCCCGCTCGGGCCACCAGCACCAAGAAGCCACGCTGCGACCACACCGGACTAGTTTCTCAGCAGCTTTATTGAGTAACAAGAAGTAGTGTCTTTTCTCACTGGACATGTGTCCTCAGGCTTGTACAAGAACTGCCTTGGGACAGACAGACAGACAGGAGGCAGGGCGGGGCAGGTGTCGCTGGCAGCCGGGGAGCACCTGCGGCAGCTCAGCTCTCCAAAGGGGCCGGCGCCTGCTCGGGCTCCCGCTCGGGGAGGGCCGGAGCCGTGCCCTGGGCCTCCGTCTCCTGGAGGGTGCTGAAGAACGCGTTGACCTTGTCCCGTAGGTCCTTCTCCAGGAAGCTGAGGTGGGCCTCCATGCCGTCCGCGTGGGGGCCCAGCTTCCGCCTGAGCTCCTCCACCTGCTGCACCAGGGCCTGGTTGAAGGTCTCCCCGTAGGGCCCCACGCTGCGGCGGAACTCCTCCACCTGCCGGTCCAGCTGGCTGCTGAGCTGGGCCAGCGACTCCCGCAGCCCCTGGGCGTTGTCCCTCAGCTGGCCGCGCACGTCCTCGGCCACGGGCGCCAGCCTCTGCCGCAGCTCCTCGGCGTTGGCCGCGACCTTGGCCTTCAGCGCCTCGGCCTCCTTCTTCATCTGGAAGGCCAGCCCCTCCAGCTGGTGGCTGAGCTGCTCCTGGACGTCCCGCGCGAAGGGAGCCAGGCTGCGGCGCAGCTCCTCCACGCTCTGGTCGATCTTGACCTTGAGCTCGTCCGCGTAGGGCGTGAGGCGGCCCTTGAGCTCCTCCACGCTCTGGTCGACCTTGGCCTTGAACTCGTCCGCGTAGGGCGTCAGCGAGGACTGCAGGCTGTCCGCGTTCTGGCGCAGCGCGGTCTCCATGAGCTGCGCGTGGGAGGCCAGGCGGCTCCGCAGGTGCTCGGCGTGCGTGTCCACCTGCGCGCGCAGCGCGTCCGCGTAGGGCCCCAGGCGCTGCTGCAGCTGCCGCGCGCTGTCGCCGATCTGCCGGCTCACCTGGGCCGCGTGGGGCAGCAGCCGGGCCCGCAGCTCCTCCAGCTCCTTCCGGATCTCCTCCTTCAGCTTCTCCGAGTCCTCGGCGAGGCGCTGGTGCAGCTCGGTGGCGAAGGGCACCAGCTTCTTCTGCAGGTCGTCCGTGTAGGTGCTCACTTGCCCAAGCTGGTCCTGGAAGAGGACGCTGCGGGGAAGGACGGGAGAGGGTGGCGGTGACCCCTGGTGCTCCGCGCCAGGACCCTGCCTCACACGGGGGCGCGCTCGGGGCGCTGAGCTCCCCCGGCTCCGCGCTGTGGCCTCCCTGAGGCAGACCGCGGTTTCAGAGCGTGGATGAGACAGACTAGGTTATTACCTTTCATCTCTGAGTCTCCCCCGACCCTGAGTCACCGTCCCACCTGTCATGTGACCTCCAGGGGGTTGCTTCCCCCTCCCTAGCCGGGAAGTAGAAAGGGCAGACTCTGAAGTCCTTCCCAGCACAGGTGCGCTGTGACAGAGACCACATTCGTGGACGGGATGTACGCACAGGGCCCCTTCCCGGGGTCTTTTACAGACTCAAGATACTGGTTTCCTTGCACGTGCGCACCCTCACAGGCTCCCCAGATAGCCCCGCCCCCTCCCGAGATGTCCCAGGGCCCATCTTTCTGGATGTATTAGGACCCAGCTCCCATGGAGTGTCCCTCCCTCCCTTTCTCAGCCTCCCAAGGCTAAGACGTGGCCGTCTGTCACACTCTAGAAAGTTAAAGCAGAAGACTCCTTAGGGATCATCAGTCCAACCTCCCGTCTGCATGCGGATCCCAGGTCCGGAGACCTCAGGGCCACTGGGCGAGTCGGTGGCAGGGCAGTGGGCATCGCAAGCTCAGGTCTCCTGCCCCTGAGCCCAGCCGTTGGCCTTCGAGAAGCCCCAGCC
>PJEM01013821.1:16092-27388 GCA_004023845.1 Helogale parvula
GCCCCGCCGCCGATCTCCCCTCTGCACCCCCCCAGTTAGAAGCCGCAGGGGCCTGTGAAGCTGGGCTGGCACTCATGCCAGCGGGCAGAACGTTCCCAGTAGGCCAGCCCTCCTAGGAACCGAGGGGCAAGCGGGCAGCCCTCTGTGTCCAGCTGGGGGGCTGACAGGCATCCGGAACCATCCTCTTGCCTGGGCCTCAGACTCTCCATCCTGCCCACCTGACGTGGCAGAGGGGTGCTGCCCCAGAGCCCCTTCCAGAGGAAGCTCCTACTCACCGGTGACAGCCACCAGGGCCAGGGTCAGGACCACGGCCCTCAGGAACATCCTGGGCTTCTCACTGGGCTGCACTGGATCCTTTCCGGAATCAGACGGGCCCACAGGAGAGGCGCTCAGTCAGCTGCACCCTTGCTGCTATCCAAACTGACCGAGGCTCGGAGCCGGCCGGCCATTTAAGCTCCCCCCAGTCTGCCCTCCCCGCCTCCCTCCCCAGGGCGACTCCACGCTGGAAGGTGACACATTCCCAGGAGGCCTCTTGGACTTTTGTGCCTCTGAGACGACGTGGAAGCGCACGGTGGCTGAGGTGTGGGCAGCGGTCAGAAGGAGCTGTTCCGTGCTGGTGCCCCACCCGGTACGACGCGGGGCGGGGGAGCCGTGAGCTGGGGAGGGTGGGGGAAGGAGGCCCAGGGAACCCCTGAGTCAGGGAGGCACTGATGCCCCAGGGGCCCTGCTGGCAAGTCTGGGTCTGAGCCAGGTTTGGGGGGTAAAGTTCACACCTCCTCTGTCTGCCCCACAGCAAAGAGTCCCCCGCCCCGCATTCCCCTAACTGACTCCATCTCAGCGCACCAAACACTGGACCAGGACCCCCAGGGTCACAGATAGGGACAGCAAGCTAAGATCCAGAGCTCTGGGGAAGGTGCCCCAGGGGGAGGGGGCGGGGGAGTGGGCAGAGCCCTGTATTGAAAGGGTTAATTAAAAAATTTTTTTAACATTCACTTTTGAGAGAGAGAGACAGAGAGACAGCATGAGCGGAGAGGGAGAGAGAGAGGGAGGGAGACACAGAATCGGAAGCAGCTCCAGGCTCTGAGCTGTCAGCACAGAGCCTGATGTGGGGCCCGAACTCACAAACGAGGTCATGATCTGAGCCAAAGTCAGACGCTCAACCAATTGAGTCTCCCAGGTGCCCCTTGAAAGGGTTCTTTTTAGGTGTGTTTCCTGTCCTGCCACTGCCCAGCTAGCTGTGCCACCTCGGCCTCGGGACTCAACTTGGCCAAGCTCTGAGCCTCCGTTTCTCCCTTGAAACACGGGCCTAGTAAATGAGATCTTGCTCATGCTGTGGGTGTAAGGCCTGGCTCTGAACAAGCACCACACAGGCCGTGTCGTTACGAATCATAACATCGTTTTCCTGTTTGGGCCCTGGCGGGGGGTCCAGCTCAAGGCTCATCCCTCCAGAGAGAGGGCAGCCCAGCCGTCTGGGGCGCCAGGGGGTGCGATGCAGGGAGCAGCCCCCAAGCTTAGCCATGCGCTGGGTGGGGGCCGCCAGCCTGTGCTGCATCGCCGGACCTCACCCTCTCCGGGGGCTTCTCACTGGGGCAGGGGGTCTCCTCTAGGACGTCCATGGCTCTCTACAACCACACAATACAGAGAGCCGGCCACCGGGACGACGGCACAGCCCGGTACGTGGGGGCCCCTCTGCCGGGCCGTGCCATGTGCAGTGACCGCGAGATGAAACCCAGTCCTGCTGCCCCGTTGGCTCTGACCCGGGGCACAGTGCCCAGCACGCGGGGGGCTCCTGGCCCCCGCCGCCACAGCAGCCCCTGGTCGTGGTAGCCCTGACTTATGGGGCCTCCATTTCTCATATTCCAGAAGTGGCCTGACGCCTCAGGGGATTGAAGACAACTAAGCAGGCTCCGGCCGCCTGCGCCCTGCGTGTCCCCGCGGTCTCGGGGGCCCCGCCTGCCTGGGGCGGCTCTCCCCCTCCCGCAGTCGCGGTGAAGGGTTCAGATTCTGGAGTCGGGGCTCCCTGGGTTGGCCTCTGGGTCCCCCACTCACTGTCCGTGTGACCTCGGACAAATCTCATCTCTCGGAGCCTCAGCCGCCCAGCTGGGCACAGGATAGTGAGGCTCCGTGGGACCGTGTGTCACGCGGGGAACGGCCTCGGGGAACGGCGCTGGCCACGTCTCACCCTGGAGCCTTCCCTCCGCGTCACGCCGGCCCAGCGCTCCTGTCCCGCTCCTGAGTCAGGCACAGTCCCGTCTCGGGTGGGCACAAAGGTCAGAGCTCAGTGCCCCTGTCCCTTCCACCGGGGCCAGAGATGAAAAGAGCAATGAGTCACCAAGGACACCTCAGCTGCAGTCTGACCTCTTGGACTTAGAGTGTAAACAGCAGGTGCCACCAGCATGTGGCAGGTCCTGTCTCACTTGCCTGGGCGTGCACACGCGAAGTGTCTGCACCCCGCTGAGCGTGTCTGAGCACACCTGCAGGACGTGCACAGACTCACCTGAGTGTGCGAATGCTTCCGCGGTCTGGGGGCACGAGGCTAAGGCACCCGCGCCGGGGCGGGCGCAGGCCTGTGCGCGCGGCCGCAGCCCCGAGGGGTGTGCCGCCCCCCGCGCGTCGCGGGCGGGTGCCAGTACTGGATGCATACGTCCCCCCAGCCGGCGGGCACGATTTGTATCAGCCTGTGGCCAGACTGGCACCGGGAGCAGGGGAAGAACGGTGCCCAGTCTCCCAGCCTTCGAGCTGCCGCCGCTGCCTCCAGCTGGGCCTCTGCTTCTCCTTGGACACAGATGCTGGCCTCCCCGGCGGGACCTGGCCTCCCCGGCGGGACCTGGCCCCCGGAGCCAGGAGGCGGCCGCAGCGGTGGACACAGGGGGTCCGTGCAATGCTGGGCACGTCATGTCCCTCTCCGAGCCTCGCTCTCCTGGTCTGAACAACAGACAGCTCCAGTGGTTGGTCAGGCGATGAGGCTGGAAGCCCAGCATTGGGGCCGCCCTCCTGTCCACCCTCAGGGACAGAACAGGGTCAGCCCAGAGCCCAGAGTCAGGAGGGGCGAGCTCAGCACCAGCCAGGGACAGGCACGTCGTGTGGACATATTCCCCACAGACGCTCCACTCTGCCCTCCTCCCAGGGCAGAATGAAAGAGGGCTGGCTCCTGCTGTGCCATAGGAAGGACCTGGTGTGATAATAGGAGGGACTTCCAGCGCGGAGAGCTGTGGCCAACCAGGTCCTGTGGTCGCAGGGCTGAATCGGTGCTCCCCGTCCAGCCTGACGGCAGGGGCAGGGATGGCGGAGCCCGTGTGCTAAGCCTCGCCCTGACACAAGGGAGCTGAGCGAGGCAGCCCAGCCCCAGAGGCCAGATGTGCCCCCGCTGGTCCGGCCCCCCCACCCCCCGCCCCCCCCCCCCCCCCCCCCCCCCCCCCCCCCGTCACCACAGCTAGTGACTCCTTAGAGCCAGTCTGTGGGCCAGGCCGAGAGCAGTCACCTCATCCCAGGTGAGCCCGTGTGCGATGGAGAGGGAGAGAGGTAGCTTAGGCTGGCCCCTGAGAGGGCCCCTCCCGAGACAGCCCTGGGAGACCCAGCCGGGGCTGCCCAGAGGGGCACCCAGACGTGCCAAGCCCTCTGAAAGAGAAGAAGTCCCAGGACTCAGGGCATGCCACGCCCCCGCCGCACGGGCCCACACGCCCGGGGTTCTCTGCCAGCTCAGCACCACCCGCTGGGTCTCTGCCCCATCTTCTGACCTCCCTGGCCTCGGGGACCCACTGCCATATGGGAGAGACAGGACAGGGTCCCCCAGACCCTCCACACACAGGGAAAGAGGGGTGGAGGGTCCAAGGCCAAGGGACCCAGCCAGCCCGTTCTCACAGGCCCAGGGGCCGAGGACTTTGGACCGCAGCCTGGCCTGGATTCCCACCGTGGCCTTCGGCTCCGGGGCGGAGGGCCAGGCCACAGCAGGAGAGTGACATGGGCACAGTTGCTCTCTACCCTCCCCCGTGCTCAGATCCTTGGGTAACCCCCTCCCCACCCCATCGCCGAAACCTGTGCTCCGGGAGAAATCTGAACCTGATGTACCTCAAGGTGTGAGTGAATGAATCTCCGAGGGTCTCATGGCTCCGAGCTGCTGGAACCAGTGCTGGTATCTGAAGACCTGGGTTCTGGTTCCCAGTTCAACCAGTGATGGGCTGTGTGTACGTGGGCACCTCCCGGCTCCTTCGAGCCTCAGGTCTCTCACCCACAAAATGGGGTTATCAGTACTCACTTCATAGAAATCGATTTGCATTTTAAAAGAATACAAGATCTACATCAAAGGAATGAATTTCTAATGGAGAAATTTCAAGTCTTAGCAAACAATAAAGAGTTCTGAGGGGGGAGCCAGGCCACTTCCTCAGGCCTCTGATTTCATGCCACAGGGTCCCCTGCTTCTTCCCGGGAAGACGGCTGCCTGCCAAAGCCCTATCTCCTTCTGCCTTCAGACGAGGCCGTGTCGGGATGGACAAGGTGTCGGGAGGAAGAGAGAGATTTGTCCGGCCTGTCCCATGAGCCAGTTGCTCTGTACATCCCTCATTTACTTTTTGCCGCAACCCTTGGCATAGGGGCCTTCTATCCCCTTTTACAAGAGGCGCAAATCGGGGCTCGGAGGTACTAGGTCTCTGTTTCTGGGTCACATGACTTAAGAGTCCCAGGCATCATTTGAGCCTGGGATTTCTGGGCTTCAAAGTCTTCACCTCCCCAATCCCGCTACGTGGGCCCAGGGCCACCGCACCCCAGGGTGGCCCGAGGCCCCTGGTGGGCAGCCCCGCAGAGCTCCTCCGTCCCCTCGCCCCGCCGCACCACAACCCCGGCCCCTTCCGGCTCCCCGCCTCGCCAGGGGGCTCGGAGCTCTGCCGGTTCCAAGCTGAGCAAACCGAGGCCCAAGATGAGCGGCGCTCCGCGCGGACGTCAACCCCAGCGGCCGCTGTCTGGGGAAGGCCGGAGCCCTGAGCCCCGCTCCTGCCCCCAGGGAGTGTTATCTGTGGGTCCAGAGGGCAGGGGGAGGAGGGGAGAGCAAGGGTGGGACCGAGGCCCGGGGTCAGCTGGGGAGGGGACAGTGTGCGGTCAGCCGTGTCCCCTCCCCCACACAAGCCTCGCCCGTGGGTCCTTGGTGACTTCACTGCAGACACCGCAGCCCAGTGCTGAGTTATCCCCAAGCCCGGAGAAGCCCGTCAGCTCCTCAGTCCGGCCCCCACCCCTTCCAGGGCCCAGGGGCCGGGTGTGGGGAGGGACCCGAAAGGCATGTGGGAAGGGCTGGGGTGGGGGGCCCAGAGACCCCTGGCCTGTCCCCTAATGCCTCTCCCCTACCTCTCCCTGCTTGGAAGAAACGGGGCAGCGCCAGTCCCTGGACCCCTCAGGGCTGCAGGGGTGGCAGGAGACCAGGGTGGGCACCGCAGCCCCTAGAGATTTCCCAACTCTCCCAGCAGGCCTGGCTGCGTCTGGGCGCCCTGCCTCGGGCCCTGGCCCAGCTGGTCAGCAGGTGACCTTTGCCCGGCTCACTGGGCCCTCCGTGCCCGCTGTCCCGGAGACCATATAAACCAGTCAGAGGCCTCCGTCTGCCCGCTCAGTTCATCCCAAGGAACCGCTGCTCCAGGTAATGCCCCCGGGGGAGGAGGGGGGGGAGAGGAGGCGGGCAGGATGGCCCGGGGCAGAGGACGGTCCCTGCCCCGACCGGCCAGCACAGAACGGAGAAGAGCTTACTGGAGCCGAGGAGGGCCCGGGGTCTAGGGGGCGGCCTGCGCCTCCAGCTGCACGCTGGGAGAAACCGAGGCTCAGGGAAGGCAGGGCGCTTGCCCAAAGCTACACGAAGCTTAGTGGCACCACAGGGCCTGGAACCGGCTCCAAACCTGCACACTTCCCCTCACTCTGCGTGTCTGGGCCTGCAGGAAGCCTTAGACCTCAGCCCTACCCCAGACAGAAAACCTGAGGCCCAGAGAGGGACAGAAATCTACCCCAAGTCACACAGGAACTTGGGTGACAGGAACCAGGCCAGAACCCAGGTGCCTCGCTTCCTGCTCTGGCTCTCGGCCCGCGCTCCCTCCCAGCCCTGCTCTGCCTGAGACCCCGGCTGAAAGCCCTTCGCCTCCCATGGCAGCTGCCAGTGGGCCCTTTCTTCCCCCGGTCTGACCCAGCTCAGGGTCCGTGGCAGGGACCACGCCGCTTCCCCGGGTGGACCAGAAGTGGGGGGCGTGGGGGGCCTCTCTCAAGACCCTTCCTCGCAGGAACAGAAGTGCCATGCAGTCCCGGGTCCTTCTCGTCACCGCCCTCCTGGCGCTCCTGGCCTCTGCCCGTAAGCAGCGCGTGGGGACAGGGCTCGGGCTGGCAGGGGTGGGGGGCAGGGCCCTGTCCGCGGGGAGGACCCGGGGATGGCTTGAGGACCCCAGGCCCTGGCCAGCGGCTTGGCAGAGGCAAAAGGCTCTCCAGAGGCCGGTCTGTCTCACTCCAGCCGCTCTCCCGGCAGGAGCCACAGAGGCAGAGGACCCCTCCCTCCTGGGCCTCATGCAGGGTTACGTCCAGCATGCCACCAAGACGGCCCAGGAAACGCTGACCACCATGAGGGAGTTCCCAGTTGCCCGGCAGGCCAGGTAGGCCCTCACGTCCCCCGGCTCAGCGCCGGCTCCGGGCTCCCTCCCGCCCTTGACCCGGGAGAGCCCAGGCGGCGGGGCCGCGGCCTCCCATGTCCATCAGGACCTGCGCCTCTCTGAGCCTCCGCGCTCAGCCTCGGGGACCGCGCCCTCCCAGGGCTCTCCCGGGATGGAAAGCTGGAGGAGGGGGGTCTGCACCCTCCTTCCTCCTCACCTCCTCCCGACCTCGGCTCCCTTGGTGGGCCCTCCCTTCTCCTCCAGGCGCCCTGCACGGTTCTAAGGAAGGACCCATTAGCCCCTGCTTCCATTCTCTTTTTGTGGTGGAGGTTGGCTTGGGAGCCCCCACCAATCCAATTTTCAGCCTGGGTGTGTGTGTGTGCGTGCGTGTGTGTGTGTGTGTGTGTGTGTGTGTGTTTCTTCTGCCTTGCGCCATGACTTGGGGCCTGTGTGAACGGAAGCCTGTTTCCTCTCCCACCCTGCCCTGCCTTCTAGTACCCTCTTCTCCCCTGCCCCCTGCTGCTCCTCCCCTGGGAGCTGGCCAGCGTCTACGCAGCGGAGGCGCTCACAGAACTCCACAGTCCTCAGAACCGGCTGTGGAGCGCGTGTTATTTTTGCCGTTTTGCACATGAGAAAATGGAGGCTCAGAGAGGTTAAGCCACTCCCCCAGATTACACAGCGAATTCATCGTCTGATGATCGTCTGCCTCCCTCTGCCCCATCCCCCTCAGAGCCCCCAGGCTGCACACCCCAAGGGGGCATCATTTGCCGCGAAGGAGGGGGAGGTTGGGCGGGCGGGCGGAGCGGCAGTGGGGACGCGGCAGGCCCTCCACTGCTTGCCCTGACCGACGTGACCCTCAGGGAGTGGGTGAGCGACGGCTTCAGCTCCCTGAAAGACTACTGGAGCACGTTTAAGGGCAAGTTCTCCGGGTTCTGGGACTCGACCTCCGAGGTCAGACCAACGCCAGCCTCCGAAACCTGAGACCCTGACGCACCACGCCTTCCTGCCCATCCATCCTGCCGCCTCTGCCTCCGTGGGCTGTCCCAGAGTCGCCGGAAAGCGACAGCATTGTCTAACCCTAACCACCCTGCCCCACACCCGGCCGCCCCCAAGTCCCCGGCCCTTCCAATAAAGCCGGATGGAAGCCCCCGCGAGTGGGCGTCGTACGCATGCCGCGTTTGTTTGGGCGTGGAAACGGGCCAGGGCCCCGCTGTGCCCGGGCAGCGGGCTGGGCCCCACTCAGGCCGGCCTGGGGCCAGGGCCCCCACCTCCTAGCAGTCGGGGGGCATCTGGGCCACGTTCGCTCATTACACAGAGGGAGGCAGAGCTCCGCCTCCACAGGCTCGCGTGGAGGAGCAAACGGGCTAAGAGGTTTGACACTCTGATAAATCGCCCGATGCTGTGCAGCGTGACTTGAGTGTGTGATCCGCGCCAGGCACCGGGCCCCGCACTTTTCTGTCATCGGCAGAGTTGAGACTGCTGTGTGCTCATCAAAACCGCGGAGCGGACTTGTGCCACCCAGGCCACCGGCCCGCGCAGCCGCACTTGAGGGAAGGAGGCGAGCGGGGAGTGGCTGGGGTAAAACACAGCTAGGCCCTGGCTCTGGTTCCGTCATTTTATATCAGCCTCAGTTTCTTATCTGAAAAGTGGGTACAACAGTACCATCTCCTCTGTAGATTTGTTGAATGAATGCATGAATGAAATAAGGCTGTGCACAGCACCTGGTGCATCAGATTACCTTGTAAATGGTCACTGCTGCTATAGGCTGAGCTGATTTTCCCTTGGGGCCAGAATCCAGGGAGTCAGGGGAATCCAGCGTCTTAGGAACTAAGGAGGAACCCAAAGTTCCCTGAGGGAGGCTGTGGTTTCCCTCGGGTCCCCACCCCCCGCAGACGATCACGTCAGGGAGCCCCGGAACCACAGACCACTTGGGCAGGCCCTCACTCTTCCACGGGAAAAAACCGAGGCTCAGAAAGGGGAAGGCACCTGCCCAGTGTCACAGAATCAGCAAATGGCAGAGCCAGACCTCAGCTCAGATCAGCTGCTCAGCTGACACAGGAAAAAACTTGGTGACTCCCCTGCTGGGTGTCAGAGGGCTCCGTGGCAGATCTCGCTGGCATCGGAACCTCGGGCCCCACTTGGAGACATCTGCTCTCTCAGGAAATCCACCTGGGCTTCTCCTCTGGCTCAGCCGGGCCAGGGATCCAGCACCCACACCTGGGAAGGGTTCTCACCCAGATCTGGGCTTGCCACCTATCACGGCTCTGGATGGTCAGAAACTAAACCCGCCCACTGCTTTATCCAAGTTTCTAAGGCCCTGGGGATGGGGGAGGGGTGGGGCCGAGGCCCTGGAGAAGGCGGAGAAAGCTCCATCAGGGCACCGCCCAGATCTTTGATCTGTGCAGACGGCAGGCACACGAGGGTGCGCGCACGTGGGGATATGCACCCGAGTGTGAAGCGGGGCCGGCTGTAGACAGGGGCGTGTGCTTGAGAACCTGCGTGCGCGTGTGCACAGCCGTGTGCCTGGGATGCCTGGCCACATGCCTTTAAAAAAGACCCAGGCTGTGTGAAAAGGGCGACCCAGCCCACCCTGTTCTTCAGCCTCGGCCTTGACCTCAAGGCCCAGCTTCATAATTGGAACCAGGGGCGTAGCAGCAGGTCTACCCAGGGACTGGGAGGGAGGCGGGGGGAGTGCTCTGCAGAAACAAGAGTGGGCTCATTACCTGGAATTCGGTGGGGGCCAGTGCTCTGACTCCGGCTTGGAGCCCCGAGGGCGGAAGGGCCGGTTTACACAGCTGTGCTGGAGGGAACATCGCTGGTTCTGGAAAGGGCAGGGCCCTGAGGAGCGCCTTGCTGCCCTTGTGAAAGAAGAAAAGGGAAGATCTGTTTCCGCATTTTTGGAATTTCATCACAAGGAAGGCGCACAGGCAAAGCTCCTCATCGGAGCCTGTCCTAATCCCGCAGCTCCAGTGGGGACTCGAGGCCCAGCCTGTGGAGGCCCCCGGCCTGGCCTGGGGGGGGGGGCGCCCCCACCCACTGGGAGCCGGCTTCTGCCAGTGAAGCCAGCCCCGCTTCCTGACCCCCTCCAACAGGGCCGCGGTTCTGGCTGGAGGCTTTTTCGGGGTTCGCAGCGCCGCACGGTCTGCTGCGTTGCCTGCTCCTCTGTGATTTCCCTTCTGCTGGGTCTCTTTGGGAGGGGCCTCCGGCCACGACCTCACTCAGGGCGGCTGGGCCTCGCAGGAGGGCCCTGAAGGAAGGGCCCAGGCTCCCTGTCCCCTCCCGGCTCCCTGTCCCCTGGCCCAGATTCCCTGTCCCCTCCCAGCTCCCTGTCCCCTGGCCCAGGCTCCCTGTCCCCTCCCGGCTCCCTGTCCCCTGGCCAGAGCCCTGGTGCTGGGACCTTCTCTCCGCCGCCCGCGCCCTGCTCCCATTCTCCCCCCAAGAAGAACGCCTGGTTTTCGGAGCACACTTTATTGTTTAAAAATCACAAGTGAGGCTTTAGAACAACAAAACGAAACCGACAAAACAATGCAGCCCGACGCAGGCTTGGAAACGGTTTACTTGGAGACGGCGCGTCACTGCGCGTTCAGCTTCTTGGCGGCCTCGTCGACGATGGCCATGAGGCCGGCCTTGAAGCTCTCGAGCACGGGCAGCAGGCCCTGGCGCAGGTCCTCCAGCGCGGGCCGGGCCTTGTCGCCCAGCGCGCTCAGGTGCTCGCTGGCCTTGGCCTGGTACTCGGCCAGGCTGGCGCCGCCGCCCTCCTTGAGCGCCTGCAGGCGCGCGGCCAGGCGCTCGCGCAGCTCCTCGCTGTAGGGGGCCAGCTGCGCGCGCAGCGCGTCCACGTGGGTGCGCGCGCGGTCGCGCAGCTCCTCGCCCAGCGGCGCCAGCTTCTCGTGCAGCTCCTGCAGCCGCTGGCGCGCGTCCTCGCGCAGCTCGGCGCCCAGCGGCGCCACCTTCTGGCGGTACAGCTCCATCTCCTCCTTCCACTTGGTCTGGAAGTCGTCCAGGTAGGGCTGCACCTTCTGCTTCACCTCCTCCAGGTCCTTGCCCATCTCCTGCCTCAGCGCCTCCGTCTCCTTCTCCAGGTTGTCCCAGAACTCCTGGGTGACCGGGCCGATCTGCTCACGCAGTTTGGCGATCGAGCTGCCCAAGGTGTCCCAGTTCTCCAGGAGATTCAGGCTGAAGGGGCGGGGCGAGGAGAGCGAGGGGCTCAGGGGTGGCCTCCCGGGCGCCCCAGGGCTGCCCACGGCGAGGCCTGCGCGGCACCGGTCCCCGCTGGGCCGCAGCGGGGGGCGCAGAGCCCGGCCTAGCCTGCCCCTCGCACGGGCTCCCCCGGGCCGGCCTCCCGCGCCCACACGGCCGCCGCACCCCATCGCACGGATGGACCGAGGAGCTCGTGCAGACGGAGCCGGGCTTGCTGCCCAGCCTTGTCTGGCCCCAAAGCTGGGCCTCAAGGGCCTTATCTCCACACGCCCAGGCCGTCGTCAGCATCTGTGAAGACGGCCACCCCCGGGGCTGGGCAGGATCGTTGGAGGCAGCTAGGAACCCAGGGGGCTGGGTGGCACTTGCAGGCAAAAGGCGCTGTGATTGCTGGGCCGGTGGCACAGACGTGCCCCTGGGCCGGGGCACCACCGTGTACTATGCTCCTTACCAGGAGTTCTGAGATGATGGTCATTTTGGGGATCCCATTC
>PJEM01013821.1:27488-38847 GCA_004023845.1 Helogale parvula
TGTTTTCCCAAGGCGGAGGTCTCGAACTGGGACACATACTCTCTGCCGCCATCTTTGACTGCATCGACGTACACGGTGACTAAATCCTTCACTCGATCCCAAGGTGACTGGGGTTCATCTTGCTGCCAGAAATTCCGAGCCTGGCTCCCTGCGCATGAGAGGGGAGACCCAGATCAGGCCACCTCCGGACCAGGGTCAGAGCTGAAATGCCAGGCTTGGAGGCAGGGGCATGTGAGAAATCCTGCTCCCTGTGCCCAGGAGGGGGGCCCACAGGGGCTTAGGGAGAAGGGCTCCTGCCAAAGGCTGGCTTTTGAGGTTGGGGAGGGGAGAACCTACCCGTGAGGAAGAGCACGGCCAAGGTCAGCACCACGGCTTTCATCCTGAAGGGATGCGGGTGACCTGGAGGAGAAGAGGGTCCTGGCTGAGCAGGGCCGGCCTCTAGCGTGCCCTTTAGCCAGGGGTGGGGGCAGGGCACAGAGTAGAAGGTCTCGGAACCCAGAGTCCTGGGGCCAGGACCCAGAGCCTGAGCCCCAGAAGGCAGCACTTACCTCGAGGGCTCCAGCAGTCTCTGAACTGCCAGCTCTCCGGGCCTATTTATGTCCCCAGGCAGGGGCTGGGCTGGGAGGCTGATAAGCCCAGCCCAGGCCGTGCTGCTGCTCACTGGTCCAGGCGATGTGGAACTTAGAGTTCAAGGATCAGCTCTGTCCCCGGGGCCGGACAAACAGAGTGGGCAAACAGGAAGCTGCGGGGGCTGCAGGGCCAGGGATCAAGGGTTCAGGCGGGGGCCGCAGGGCGGCTGCAGGCTTGCAGGTCCTCAGGGTCGGGGTCACCTGGACCCATCCCTTCTCCTGAGGAGGGGGCTTGTGCCCTCCAGAGTCTGCCGTGCCAGTGCGGCCGGGGGGGGGGGGGGGGGGGGGGGGGGGGGGGGGGGGGGGGGGGGGGGGGGGGGGGGGGGGGGGGGAGGGCGGGGAGCGAGACGCCAGCTGGCCAGGGACGGCTGGGATCCTCCACTCAGGAGCTGCCCTCCCCACGTCCCCTTGCATTCCAGGGAGATTATTTTGCACCCGCCCTGCCCTTCCCCTGCAAAGGCGGCAGTCTTCCTACCAACACCCCGTCTCCTATTTTGTCCCAACAGGCCAGCATACCGCTCTCCAGGCTCTCCTAGACCTCCCAAACCCTGAACCCTCATAAGGGGCCCCGTGGAGACAGGGTGTGGCCTGGGGAGACTGCAGAGGGCTCGTAGGCCCCAGACTGAGATTTTGGAGATCTGACATCTCACAGCAAATTCTAGAGACCAACTCGGGCCTTGCCAGCTCTAGATTTTTGTCATGTAAGAACGTTACCCACTGCCCCCCACTCCCCCAAGACCCTAGCCTCTACCAGGACCAGTTCCGCAACAAAGAAAAGATTTAACAGCCCACAGAAGGCATATTGTTGGAACAAAGGCCACTTAAATCGAATCCGTACATGTCTTTGCGTTGCTCAAGTTTATCGATCACACACGGTGAGAATGGAGGCCAGCCTTTAGGGGTCACCCGTGCAGGGGAAAGGCCTCTGGAGTAGACGGCAGGAGACCTGGCTTCTCTCTTTCTTTTGTCTCCAACTTGCCAAATCGAGGAGGAGGAGGATGAGCCAGTCATGTAATCTCTGACCATTTCCTCTCAGTAGAAAGGGGGCAGAAACGGCCGGGTTGTCAGAGGACCCCGGGGGAATCCTACGAGTGCAAACTGTAAGCTCATCGGGTCTGCAGCGCTGTCCTGCACGGGTTCTCTCGAGAGGGCCAGGCCCTCCAGCACCAGGTCACCGACGCTGGGCCCGGAGTCACGGAGCCTGTGCGGGAGCCAAGCTGCCAGCGGCTCTGGGATCAACTCCTCCAGCCTCGCTCTTCCCTGCCATCTCACACAGGAGGAAGTTAGAGAGAGCAGAACCTGGCCCTAGGTCTCCGGTCTCTCAGCAAATTAGAGGCAGGACTGGACTTTGCACCCAGCTCTCTCTGGATGTCGCCCGGGGGATGGAAATGTGCCCCGCACCATATACCCAGGAAACTCCCTAAACTTAATAAGCACCTGCTGGTGCTGCCACGGGCCAGGTCCCGGAGCTGCGGGGCCCCCAGGCCTCTCCCACTCAGCGGGTCTCCTGCCCTTCACCTTGGAGCTGGACAGCCTTAGGTTGGAGTCCCGGCTCCGTCACGAGTTAGCTGTGTGGCCCTGGGCAAGTTACACAACCTGTGCGCCCGTCGTCGGTCCCTTATCTGCTGAACCAAGACAACGATGGGTCCGCCGTCTCCTAGAGTCAGGGTGGGGAGTATGTACGGCAGGCAGAGTAACGCCCCCCAGACGTTCAGGCCCCGTCCCCAGAGCCTGCGCTCCTACATGGCAAAAATGCCTGTGCGGGTGTGACTCTAAGGGCCCTGAGGTGGGTGGCTTTCCTGGATTACCCAGGTGTGCCCAATGTCACAAAAAGGTCCTTCAGTACCGAGGAGGGAGGCAGGAGAAGCAGTCAGGGGAAAGAGGCCAGCGGCACAGGCCAGAGCGATGTGCCGGCTAGACGGGGCCGCAAGCCAAGGGATGGGGGAGGCCTCCAGAAGCTGGAAAAAGAAACAGATTTTCTCCTACAGCCTCTGCTGACACCATGCTTTCAGCTTGGTCTGACCCACCCAGGACTTCTGACCTCTAGACCTGTACTCAGGTAATGAACGTGTGTGGTTTGAAGCGCTACGTCGGAACATCCGTGGCAAAACCGAAAGGTAGCTGAGCACAGAGTTCTGAGTCCCGGGATCCTGACTTCTGGCATTCTAGCCCCTCGCTCCCACGGCACTCACCGGCAGGGGCGGGCCGGAGCTCGGGGCTTGGCTTCTGGAGGCACAAGTGGCAAGCACTCACATTTTCTCTGGGTGGCCCTGCCGTGCAGAGGCTGAGGTCTGGGGCCTGCGCTCCTGCGCCAGCCCCGTCCCGAGGGCCCATCTGTGGAGGGGGAGCCGGTCCCGCTGAGCCGTCGGCCTGGGCCGCCGCTTGGCCGCCCCGCTTTCTGCCTGAGGTTTAAAGATGGTGGGGGGAGGCAGGCCCCCTCTTGGGGGCAGTTCGTGTTGTCTCAGCCGAGAGGCTCCTTCTTGGTGGCGTCTGGCTCGCCCCAGCCAGCACCTGGTCGGACTTCAAGCCCCCTGCCACCTCCACGTTTCTCTGTGGTTTGCTAACGAAGTGCTGACTGTGGCCAAACCTAGTTCCAACGTTTGTGCAGTTTGCTAGTGGCCAGAGCACCTTTGTGATCGTCCCTGGAAGGCTGGGCAGCCAGATGTTCTCGCTGCTGTCCTGCCTATGAGTGGATGGCAGCTCAGAGCGGCCGTGGCCTCCAGCCGGGAGGGCTGGGTGCCATCAGGAGCGGAGGCAGGAGGCCGGTGGCCACCTTGTGTTCTGCTCGGGGCTTCTCGGTCTCCCAGCCCGGGGACTGCAAGGCGGCCGGCCAGGGAGTGCTGGCGAGCGCGCCCTAACAAGCAGGACATTTTCTACTGCGCTTGCCCACGAGTGTGTCTGTCTACTCCATTCTGCCGTAAGGGGTTTGCCTCAGACTAGCCCAAGCCCCTCATTACTAACATTTTGGAGAGGAAGGAAGTCCTTCTGCATCTCAGGATCAAAGGTCCAGCCAGTCCCTGCTGGAGACATCCGGTGCCCACAGGTTGGACCAGCTGCTTAGTAAAGGCCCACCGACGTAGGCCCTTAGTCCCAACATGCTTTCTTCTTGACCTCGGGGATCTCCAGTGACCGCGTGAAGTGTGTCACCAAGGGGCTGGCCGGGAGTGCTGCTAGCTCACTGGAGTGGATTTTGCTCAGAATGATTAGCGACTCATTTCACAATGTATGTCCCCACGTCATACTGGTCACTCTGAACTAGGAGGACTCTGTCCCCTGCTAGACTTGGCACATAACAGACACTCAGCAAATGTTTACGCCCTGAGTGACAGCAGGCACAGCAATGGGTCCTCAGGATGGTAAAGGGACATCTGAAGGAGCGAACCTTGGGAGGAAACTCAGGAGGACTTCCGAGCATCTGGCCCTGTGCCTGGATGGGGAGGATGTGCCGCAGGTCCAGACCGGAGACTTGGGCTTGGGATGGTTCAGACGGAGGGGCACGTGGGAAGGAAGGGAGCCCCCACCCCCATATTTCCTTTTTGGCAATTCTGTCACAGCTCCTGGTGACGGACTCCCAACTTAGGCCCCGGGCAGGGCACCGTCGCCCACCAAACATGATTCTCTCCTGCCGTCCTGCTCAGGAGGAGACCGGGGTGCAGGCGACTCACGTGCAACCAGCCCCGGCCAAGGTCTGGCCCCTGGGCAGGCACCCCAGCCCTCCGAGTTCCCGCCTCTGCGGTCAGGGTCGGGTGGGGTGCAGCACAAAGTCGGGAGGATCTGTGGGCACGGCTTCTCCTTTCCAGAGCTCAGGTCACAGGTCCTCCCACAGGAGGGGAGGGCAGCGGCGGCTTCCTCCGGCCCGACGGCGCCCTGTGGGTTTCACGGCGGGGATCCAACTGCACAGGTCGTCACAGGATGTGGAAGCCATGTGGGTAGGTCACTGCGTGCTTCCAGAGACCCTCACTCGAGGCTTCCACATGTGTGTCCACACTCAAGATTTCTAGAAGATCCTTCCTGGAAGGCTCCTTCCGCTCTAGACAGCCCCACAGTGACTGTCCAGCGCGCTGTGGGCGCAAACGCTTTTCCACCTCCCAGTTCCTGCTCTTCTTTCTACAAACTTAGTATTTCCGGCGTCAACAGTCTTTTTTCACAGAGGAGCCTCAACCAGCCATGTATCTGCCGTGCCTGGGGCCAGGCTGGAAATCTCGCCCTACCCTCCGGAGTCCAGGGATGACAAGAAGAGGAAAGCTGTAGGGAAAGTCACATCACTGGGCTGACTGGGGTCGCCTCAGAAAGCCCTGGGTCTTTTGAGGATTTCCTTCCACTGCCTTAAGAGGACCCTCTCGGGACACCTGGGTGGCTCAGTTGGTTACGTGTCCAACTTTGGCTCAGGTCATGATCTCACGGTCTGTGGGTTCGAGCCCCGCGTAGGGCTCTGTGCTGACAGCTCAGAGCATGGAGCCTGCTTCAGGTTCTGTGTCTCCGTCTCTCTCTGTCCCTCCCCTGCTCATTCTGTCTCTCTCAAAATAAAGACATAAAAAACAAAAAGATTACCCTCTCAAGGAATCAGTTTTCCATCTGACTCAGCAATCTCAAATGCTCCCTTCTGACGGGACAGAGTCCAAGTGGGGACACAGTGTGGGCTGAGTCCAGGCTTCTAGAGAATGCTAGCTTTGTAAGGCGGGGTGAGATAACAGATTGCTCAGAGCTCCACCCTGTGCTCTGTGGCTTCTTCAGCCTCCCCGCTCCAGCTTCCACCACCTGGATGTCTCTCCCAGCTAGACTCTGGGCCACGAGGCAGACAGCTTATCAACATCAGATCATAAACAGGTTTTAATTTTCACAATCCCCTACTGTCCAACTAAGGTATCAAGTTATAAATTTGTATGCTGCCCCCCCCACCATCACCACCACCACCACTGTCACCACCACCACCACCACCATCACCACCACTACTGTCACCGTCATCACGACCACCGTCACCACCACCATCACCACCACCATCATCACCATCACCACCACCACCACCACTGTCACCACCACCATCATCACCACCGTCACCACCGTCATCACCACCATCACCACCGTCACCACCACAGAAAGTCTTATTGCAACAACTGGGTCTGAAGATCTTTTTAATCCATTTTTAGTTCAACATAAATGAGAAAGAAAAAAATACTTCCGACGTTTTCAAAGAGCAGAAACAGGAAATTATGTTCATATACATTCAACGCGTACGCGCATACTGGTTACGACAGCACAAAGCGATGACCTCCCACGAGTGCGGCTCGCAGGACGGCACGGTCACGCGGCGCGCGGGCGCTCACCGGGCCGGGCGCCGGAGGACGGTGGCCTGCTCTTCATCAGCTGGGTCCCACGTAAACACGGCAGGCTGAGCACGCGTGGGAGGGGGCTGCGGGGGGCGGCGGCGCTGAAGCGGGCCCAGAGAGGTCAGTCGCGGTCCGGGTCTTCTTGGCCTCCTTCTGGTGAGGAGCTGGTGGCCTCACCAAGGGGAGGGGAGCCTGGGGACCGTGGGAACACGGGACAGATCCCGAGAGAGGCTCTCGCATTGCAGAAGTCCGCTCGAGGGACATCGGGTCCGGGGGCTGAGCTGCTGGGATCAGTGAGAAGGGCGAGCCGCACGGGAGTCCCGTCAGCACGGTGAGGACGGCCACGCGGGGCACCTGCTTTCTTCTGTGCAAATTCAGGGTGAAAGACTAGGAGGGGCCTGGGGGCCCTTCCTCGTCTTTTCCCAGGAGAGAGGATCAAGAGTCAGAATATTTAACATGTCTTTCTTGCTTTGAAGTTCAGAAGCAGATACCCCGGATCCTCGTCAGCCCCCAGCCGGCAGAGAGGACTTTGGTTTCTAACAGTGAAGAAACACAGAGAATGACAAACGGCAGCCGCTGCGGGTACACGGCTCCCGGAGCGGGCGGGGGCCACACCTGTCGCTGGCGCGAGAAAGAGCTGTTCACAATGACAAGGTCTACAGAAGAGACTCCGAACAAAGGTGCAAGTCACAATTCAAACAGAACAGAATCTGGTTAAACATGTCTCTTTTAAACAAAAACTCCTTTTGTTTTTATTTATTAATAATAATAATAATAATAATAACAATAATATCAACATTTGCCAAAAACAGTTCCTACACGATCAGGAATTAAAAGAGGGGCTGAGGAAGCCCGGGGGGGGGGGGGCGGGGGAGGAGAGAGGCGGGGCCCCAGACCACCTCCGTCCTCGCCCGGGTCAGAGGCTGAGGAGAAAGCGGGAGTGTGAAGACACGACCCTGTGCGGCACAAAACAAAGTGACGAGGAAGGGGGCGCAGGGGACCACTGTCGGGGTCGGTCTGAGTGGAACCAGCGGGAAGGAGAGGCAGCCGACCCCCGGCTGCGGGAGGGGCGCGGGGCTAGGAGAAGGCGGGCCAGGCCGCTCTCAGCCTCCACACGAGCGCCCGGACGGGATCCTGGCCGGACACGTCTTTCAGGGGATCCCAGCAGTCAGGACCTCCCCAGGTTCCCGGCCTGGCGGTCCCTTTCGGTTGGTGTTTGCTCCCGCTCTGGTTTGCGAGCACCAAGGGCCGTCACCCCTTCCCGTCCCCCTTCCCGCGGCCACTGAGGAGCCAGAGGACATTAAGGGTTAGTAGCCGCTCCTGGGAACAAGTGGCACAGGGAACAGAAGAGGAGGGGGCTGGGGGGAGGGGCTGGCTCTGGGTCTCCTGGCCTCTAGTTTTAACTGCTTTGTTCTTCTGTCTCAACAAAGGAAAGGAAGAAAGAAAGAAAAAAGAAAAAGAGTGAAACAAATAAAGAAGAAAGAAAATCACCTCCAAAATTAAAAAAAAAAAAATCAAACCAAAACCAAACCAAACCAAACCACCAACTCAAATACACCAAATACACTTTCACGAAAGGTGGCCAACACGGACATCCTGTTTATTTCCTCGGTGACTTGGTCGTACAGGCAAACGTGGCAAAACCCCTCAGAACCCAAAAGAGCCGCACAGCTGATGAGCCAGAGCGAGGGAAGGAGCCGTGACACTCCGGGCGGGCAGAAACACGACGGCGGTTTGGCGCGACGCTGCTAGATACTGTTGGTTCAAAGTCATTTCATTCCGAGCTGTACACACACCTGCAACGGAGCGGACACACAGGAGAGTCAGTTCGAACGAGAGGCTCAAACACTCCTTTGAAAACGTTCAAGAAACGCCGCTGGCTCCCTTCACCCCAGGGACTTAGAGAGAGAGGTCTGCCACACTGAGGCTCGGAGACGGGTCAGCCAGAGGGCTTAGCCATCACTGGCCTCTGTCAGAGTTCTCAAGGACAGAAGCGACGCTACCTGCTGCACGGTCAGGCACTCCTGCAGCCCTGCTGGCCACATTCCCTGCTTCCCGCCACTGGCCTCTGATCACATAGTTCTGCTGCCGGGACTATTCTTCCACTTGCAGCACTGCCTTGAAAATTATGGCTAGACAGGTTTTCTTGCTGGGTTTCCCGCCTCAGGACCTGAATTCAGGGACCGTCCTTCCCTGAGTACCCTGGCCAGAGGGGCCCCGTCCTCCGGAGCCGCAGCTCGCCTCCTGCCTCGGGGCAGCCACGGTACCTGCAACACGTGTCTTGTCCCCTAAGTAAATCGAGGGACTCCGGCCAGCACGTCCCCTGCATGCCCCCCACCTGCCCCCCGGGATGACCGGCACAGGGCTTCGCGGCAGAGCAGGAAGATGCAAAGACGGGAGGGGAGGGCTGGCGCTGTCAAGTTCACGGGCCCACGGGCCACCACACACAAAGGGACCCGCGGCTGGCCCTGGGCAAGGGCGGGCGGCCCCGGCTGGGGAAACACGCACTCTCTGTCGCCTCTACACGCCGGCCGGCTCCATGCTGAAGGGGACCTCGGGGCGCTTGCAGCTGAGCAGGACGTCTGTGACGCACGTGGAGGGGTAGCAAGAGGAGTTCAGATGCTGGCTGCCATCGGCCAGGTCCGGGTGCTCGTGACCAACGAGACTCTCCCTGCGTTCTGCAAGACCGGAAAGAACATGTGAGCTCTGCAGAGGGCCGGGGGCGGTGGCAGGAGAGAAGTCCGAGCGCCCTGGAGCGGCGCGCTCACCCTGACTCCTAGCTCACGCAGGCCCGTGGCTGCGGCTGGGCCGGACTCCTCGCGCGCTAAGCCCCACTCGGCCCCGGCCCCGGCCCAGGGCGGCGCGGCTGCGGACAGCACGCGGCCCCCTCGGAAAGACTTAGCTCGCCGGGGGAGGAGCCCGGGTTGGCGCCAGCAGGCACGGTCGCCGGGCGCTCTTCTGAGCACGGTAAGTTAGCTAAGCACGTAGCAGTCCAGGATAGCGGCTCTATTGTTCCTGCACCTTCACAGAGGAGGACCCTGGGGTTCCGGAAAGTTCAGTGCCTTATCCATGGAGCCTATAAAAGGCAAAGCCAGAATTTACTGCTGACCTGTCCGCTCCAAAGCCTCTGCTTGTATGTTATGACGCCGCCCTTTACTGGCTCTGAGGAGAGGCAGACAGGGTCCCCTACGGCACTACGCCCTCAAGCCAGAGCTAGGAAGGCCGTCACTAAAGCGGCATCTGACCGAAGCTTCACAGCGACCGTGGGACCACTTCCCAGTCGGAAGGTCTGCTCCTTTACATGCTCATTCTCGATGGGGAGACGCGGGGAAGGCTTTTGGGTCCGGACCCCTTGGGGAAGCTACGGCTTCCCATCTTCCCCTGAACCCTGCCTACAGAAGAGGAGAAGGGTCACTAGTGAAGATGGGGGGGCACCTCCAGAGACGTCCCCGGGGTGTCCCGTGCGTAAGGCCCCTCACCCTCAGTTTCCCCATCTGGAAGCTGCTGGCTCCCCATGAGCGAGGACTGGCTGAGCACCGCATCTGACATCCGGGCGGAGCTGAGTGCTTTTCCAGCCACGAGACTCATCCCTGGCAGGCTATCCAGCTGCACCTGCAGAAAACAGTCAGGGAAAGAAGTCAGGACTCCAGAGAACATGCTGCTCTCAGGGGACCCTCAGTGACAGCCATTCCCTCTACAAGGGCCCGGGCACAGGGCAGCGTCAGGCGGCGGTCCCAAGCCGTGCCCCCAGACTCCCTCCCTCGGAGGCGCCATCCTTCCCCCGTGGGCGGGGGGAGGGGGGAGGGATGCATGGTGAACCTCAGCAGATGGTCACGTGCCCTTGACAACCACACGGCCTTCCAAAACCAGGCTTCTGGCCTGTCCCCATCACCACAAGGACTTGGGTCTGAGGACCGACTGTTCCACAGCGCCCTGCGTGAGCACCGAGCCACACTCCGTCTGTCCTGTCCCCCACAGCGCCACAGCGGTTGAAATAGGGCTAGTGTGACTGACACACTAAATTTTTTATTCCATTTTAAATACATTTAAGTGTGGATGGCCGCACGCGGCCAGCTGCTGCCGTATTCGACACTGCCGCCCTAGGAAAACAGAGGTTTGCGGAGCTGGGTTAGTTCCCTTTATCTGAATAGTTCAACAGAAATGTTGGAAAACTACCCAAAAGTCTACGGGTTCGCTTGCTCAGGCTGGGGTTTAGACCGCCTGGGGACAAGTTCAATAACTCAGCCCAGAAGGAACAGACAGCAGCTACTCAGGATTCCTCGCTCGGAAGTTTGGAGCACAGATTCTCCTGGTGAGACTGATGCAAAGCCATGCCTGCATCGACCCCAGGGGTGCTGGGCTCCGGCTGGGAGCACTCGGGGGCAGCGGTGACCCCCAGGCCTGCTGGCAGGGCTGGGACCGGTAGGGCCCCACTTCCGAGAAGCAGAGAGGCCAACATACGTAAGCGTCGTCACTGTTCTGGATCGTGTGGTGTCTCTGGAGGGTCCGGGGCCTGTGGTGCTCGGTGACCGAGGGGTGGGGCGGGTACCCCAGGCCGTTGTGATCCGGCAGCTCCACGGCTCGTCCTGGAGAACTTCTGTCCATGCAGTTCCCTGTGACGGACTCTGAGGAGACAGAGCAAAACAGGGTCAGCGGGCCTAGAGTTCCTCCCGACTTGTCACTCGGTCAGAGAACGGTCTTGCTGGAGACAGTCTGCGATGGTGAGGACCACGTGGGCGCCATCTGCACCCCTCAGCTGGCTGCTCGGGGTGCCTGGAGGAGCCTGCTCATGCAGGGCGCTGTGGAACAGTCCGGTCCTCAGCCTGCCGCCCGGGGCCCACAGCAAACCTGAGCCTCTACATGGAGGGTTCATGAAGCCTCACAAGGAAAGGTCCGTGCGACAGCGGCTGACTGGACCACACTGAGCGTTTCTGTTTTCCTTCTTCCTCTGCTGGCCTCACAGGACTCTTTCCCCAACCTACGGGCACGTGAGAGTCTTGGAGTTCTCAGGGACCTCCTGCTGGAGGGATGGCCTCCATTCTGGGAACGCCTTCTCTCTCCTTCCGTGGCGTCCCCCTCGGGGGACCGGCCCGTCCCCTCGGCTGCGTTGGGAACTGCTCCCCAACTGCGTCCACGGCTCCTCCACCTTACGTCTGTACCCTGACCTCCTCTCTCTCCTCACGCTCACTTTAGTAACATCATCTATTTCCAGGGCTCTAGATAAAGAACTACTGAAATGCCTTTTAATAAGCTCCAAATCCATAATCCCAACTATTAACCTTATCCTGGGGGGCCAACTGCCACCTAACACTTCCCACACCCATTCCACACTCATCAGCACCCCGGCCCCAGGCTCTCTCTCACATGTCCTTGTTTCCCGGCCCCGTGCTCCTAACCTTCCGG
>PJEM01013822.1:0-25465 GCA_004023845.1 Helogale parvula
GGGGGGGGGGGGGGGGAAGAGAGAGAGAAAGAGGCAGGGGAAGGGGAGGGAGGGAGAGAGGAAACCCGTGACCCAAAAATACAACAACCAAATCGAGGCATGATTTGACCGAAACGCAACAAATCGCGCCTTTAATGCAGACCAATACCCCACCCAGCTCGGAGCTGCTGCAATCGGACTGGTTAAGGCTCCATGTATTTTTGCCATGATTCAACATGGAAGAATCCATGGGGAGCTCAGGCAGTTAAGCCTCCAACTTCAGCTCAGGTCATGATCTCATGATTGGCATGTTCGAGCCCCGAGTCCCGCTCTGCGCTGGCAGCTCAGAGCCCGGAGCCTGCTTCGGATTCCGTGTCTCTCTCTCTCTCTCTCTCTGCCCCGACCCTGCTTATGTGCTCATTCTCTCTCTCTCTCTCTCCCTCCCTCACTCTCTCTCTCACTCTCTCTCTCAAAAATAAATAAATAAACTTTCTTTTAAATTAAAAGAAAAATAAATAAAACAGAGGATTCTGTACAGAAGAGATCTGGAAGGATTCATAGGACAGTGGAGGTCTGCCCACTAAGCCTGGGTTGTATCTTGCAGGGTAAGAGGTTGGCCCTGTCCTGGGCTCTTCCTTTTGCGTCCTCCCAGATCCCCTCTCCACCCTTCTCCCCTGCACTCCCACTCTCTGCCCCAGAGGCTGCCTCATGTGGACCGTAATGCACCCCCTTGCCCTCTGCCTTCTGGTTGGATTCTGCCAATGGGAGGGCTGGAAGGAAACGAGAGGGAGGAGGAGCTGGAGGTCAAGGTGCTTCTTCCCCCTTGTTCCCACCTGCCAGGGTCTCTGAGGGCCCGCTGCACCCCTTCCAGAAGGTCTGAGCACCTGCCCTCCTCACGCCTTCCAGTCTGTGAGTGCCGGCAGTACCCTCTGTTCCTAGACCCCGGATTCTGCCCTCTCCCTGGGCTTGCCCTGCTCGCCCCTTTGTAAACAATTTAAACCTCCTTGAATGATCCCACTTTGTACCTGTGCTGTGTCTTTCCTGCTGGGCCCCTGACTAAGGAGCCAGGAGATCCTTTGTTCAACTTAAATCATACACAAAAGAGCCAGGTAGATAAAACTGGTGAGGTGGAGCTCCTGCACCCGTTCAAGATGCATCTGTCCGGCCTCCATTCTCTGCCCAACGACATGTGCTGTGCACTGAGGACCCGCTGGGGAGGGCGGGAAACGTGGCTCTCGTCCGATGGAATCTGCAATCCCGCAGGCGGTGCATGTGTGAGCCTGCTGCCCCCGACGCTGACACGTGGGACCCTGAGGACCCCAGCATACGCAGTAAACACGAGTCGTCCAGCTCTGGGTGTCCCACACCCGTTGTTCAGATGGGAACACTGAGACCCCAGGGAGGAAAAGGGACTTGTCCGATATGTAAGACAGTCAACCTTCTGGAAGTGGATTCTATAATGGGAATCTTGACTTCTTCTCTCCTGGTAAGAGCTGGTATTTAGTGAGTTATTACTATGTGCTGCCCTTTGCTGCATGTGCCATCACTGAATCCCCCGCTTTCTGAGGTGTGAGCAGTTATCATCCCTACTTTAGAAATAAGGCTCGGAGAGACGCAGTGCCTCGCCCTGAGTGACACAGTGCCAGCACTGGGACTGGAACCCGAGAAGCGTAGAGCGGAGCCCCTGTGCCTCTCCCCATCTCCCCCTGCTTCGGAGACGAGACCGGGGCTGTCTTCAGGGGAGGGTCTGAGCGCGTGATTTTCATCATCTCGTGACCATGAGGGAAATCCTCTGTGGCAGAATCAGAACAGGAAGAAGGACGGGGGAGGGACACAGGCCCCATTTCAGAACATTCTTGGCCGGAAGGAAAGCACTGCAGGATCCAGGTTCCCAGTCCTGTCCTAGCAGAGGTTTGGGGATTGATGAGTGAGTCTCTAAACTCACCTCACCTTAAAATGTCTCTCTCGAGGTCTCAACGCCCTTCCATGGTGCCTCCAATTCCACCACCGGAAGCACTTTGGGGCACCTGGGTGGCTCAGTTGGTTAAGCTCAGGTCACAATCTAGTGGTTCGTGGGTTCGAGCCCCTCATCGGGCTCTGCACTCACAGTGCAGATCCTGCTCGGGGTTCTCTCTCTCTCCCTCTCTCTCTCTCCCCCCACCCTTCTCTCTCTGCTCCTCCCTGGCTTGCTCTCTCTGTCTCTCAAAATAAGTAAACTTAAAAAAAAGAATCACTTTTGTACCAAGGGTGACACGGACTCCTCAAAGGAACACAGAGAATGGATGTGAATGACCTAGATGCAGTGATGCATGCAGGGAAAGGAAGAAAATCAACATTTCTTAAGCATCTACCTCATGCTTCCCAGGAAGAGAGGACTCTGTAAATATTAGCTTAATATTACACAGATCGTGTCTTACAACAGGGCAATGAGGAGCACATCACTAACTTCTCATTGACAAATAAGGTTCAGAGAGGGTAACTGACTTGCCCAAGGTCACACAGCCACATTAGACCTCTGCCCTGATGTCCACCCTGCGTACACTTCATCACACCTACTAACACCCAAGCTTGGGGAACCT
Organism: Helogale parvula; assembly: GCA_004023845.1. NCBI lineage: Eukaryota > Metazoa > Chordata > Mammalia > Carnivora > Herpestidae > Helogale > Helogale parvula. The sequence continues at coordinate 2,559 of PJEM01013822.1, forward strand.
AATTTAAGGCTAAGGGGGAGGGCCCAGAGATGCAGGGACAGAAAGTGGAGACCTGTGAGGGGCGGCCCCAGTCTTGGAGGGGAAGGGGACGCCATGACATCCCTGCGTCTGAGTCTCTCCAGGTCGGGTGACCTTGCTCAGGCTGGACCTGTTTCTTTCCAAGTACAAAAAGAAAGAGCTGCACCTGACACACACACACTCTCACACACACTCACACACACACACACACACACACACTCACACACAGTCACACACACACACACACACACACACCCTTAGGTTCCTTCTACTCTGATATTCTGCATCCTGCCTGTCCGCTGGTGAAACCCAAGGCTAGTTTTTCCAAACCCACCTTGGCCCATTGGCTGGATTCAACCTAACCGAACACCGTTAACAATGGGTGCTTTGAGAGGCAGAAGGCACGTGTGATGCGTGCAGAAAGAACGGCCTCACTGCCAGCTCCCCTGTCCCCTCACCTGTGTCCCCGCGCGGGGCACCGGGGTCGTGGGCCTTCCCCCTTGGGATGAAAGACACTGGGAAAGAGACGAGACACGAGGGACCCCTCCCTCAAACTATGACTTTGGACCAGCCGCTGCTCAGCTCTATTTCCAGTGACTTTTGTTCCGGAGGACACATCATCGGGCTAAGCTGGGTCCCAAAGAAGGGGGTTGTTGTCCCCAGGTGGAGCCCACGAGACCCCAGACCCCTCCCGTCCTGGCCAGCTCGCTCCGAGGCTGTTGGGAACAGAGGCTTATCTCCCTGCACGTATCAGTTCTCACTAAGAGCCCTTTGATGGTCTAAGTATTCTTGGCTCACAGCGGTATCACGTAAGGAGCGGGTTGGTATTTCTAGGAATTAGCACATACCCCGGTCGGGTCTCACCGCCAAGTACAATGTTATCTCTCTCACACACTTTTAACCAAAACATCCTCACTATCCAAACCCAAACACGGTCAGCGTGGCTTGGACGCGGGCGTCCCGTTTGGTGAGGGTGTTATCAGACAATGGTTTGAGGGAAATTCCCCATAGGCAGGATCTTTGCAAAAGAATCACAGAAAGACTTCTTTAACAGTTAACCTCCACTGGGGCACCTGGGTGGCTCCATCGGTTGAGTGTCCGGCTCTTGGTTTCAGTCTGCTCAGGTCATGATCTCACGATTCGTGGGATCGAGCATCATGTCGGACTCCGCGTTGACAACGCAGAGCCTGCTTGGGATTCTCTCTCCCCACCCCCATCTCTCTCTATGCCCCTCCCCTGCTTGTGCTCTCTCTCTTTCTCAAAATAAATAAATAAACATTAAAAATAACAATAATTAAAATTAAATTAACTTGCACTAGGGCATAAATCTATGAGAGCCGAAAAGAGATAAATCAGTCGGAGAAAGCTAAACAAAGAGAAAAGACACTTGCTATGACCTTTGAACTACAGGTAGGATTGGGTAGATGGGTGAAAAGGCGGGGCCACCCAGAGAGGAAACAACCAGAACAAAGGTGTGGAGGTAGGGCCACGGTGGTTACGTGGTAGAGAGTGAGGAAGAGGACCCAGGTCCACGGAGAAAGGAACTGGTCCCGGGAGTTACAGAAAATACATTTTAACAGTGGGACCATATTATTAAAACCCTTGGAAGCTGGGCTGGCAAGGTTTATATGTGATACAGGAGGCAGTAGGGAGCCTTAGAAGGTGCTTGAGTAGGGGAGTAGCACAGACACGATCAGTCTTCGTTATTCACAGACTTTGTATTTGCAAATTCGCCTACTCACTAAAAATAGCTCTGAGCCCCAAAAAGAATACCCATGGCTGGTGGACACGGGCAGAGCAGCAGAAACTCAGCTAGCCCGATGCGAAGGTTCCCAGCTGAGGCCAAACAAGACCGTGGTGCGCCTCCTTGTACCAGGGTTCGTGCCGTAGACCAGCATCACTTTTGTGGTCCATAGAGTGTCCCATTTTTTGCATTTTTATGCTTTTTGTTGGTGATTTTGCTGCCCTTGTTTTTTGCTGTTGTCTGCTTGATTGATTTTGCTGTTTACAATGGCCCACAAGCAGGCGCTGAACCGTTGTCTGGCGTTCCTCACGTGCAGGAAGGCCGCGATGTACTTTACAGGGAACACCTGAGTGTCACAACAAGCTTCATGCGGGCGTGGGTCACAGGCTGTGGGCCATGAGCTCAGTGTTAATGAATCGGCAGTATATATCAGCTCAGGTGTCTTCCAAGAGACGCACACATAAACCTGGGTTATGTATTGACCGGGGACAAAAAAACGTTGCGACCAAAGGCTCTCAGGAACCTAACCTTGTATCTCCCCTAGGAACAACGGTTCGATATTCTCTAATTCACTGTTGTGTCTACTTTATAGAGCGTAACTGTCAGGAATACCGAGAATAAACGGCACTTGCTCTTGGAACTGCATGGAGGCCACAGCACATCATCAAGAGAAGCCGCCTCTTAGGAGAGCATGGGCACCAGGGCGCCTGGGTGGCTCGGTCAGTTAAGTGGCCAACTTCAGCTCAGGGCATGATCTTGTGGTTCATGGGTTCGAGCCCTGCATCAGGTGCTGTGTGGACAGCTCGGAGCCTGGAGCCTGCTTCAGATTCTGTTTCTCCCTCTCTCTCTGTGTCCCTCCCCTGCTCAGCTCTGTCTCTCTCTCTTTCTCTCTCTCAAAGATGAATAAATGTTTAAAACTTTAAAAAAAAAAAGAGCAAGGGCACGAGAGCCGGTGCCTGGGTCTGAACTCCTGCCTCTTACCAGCTGTGTGGCCTTGGGCAAGTTGCTTAGCCTCTCTGTGCCACACTTTCTCATCTGCAAAGCAGAGACAATACTTGTATCTTTGTCATAGGGCGGCTGGGAGGATGGACATGAGTTCGTATTTGCAAAGTATTTAGAAGACTGTCTGGCACGCCGTGAACCCTCTATACATGCCAGGCTTTGTGCCTATTACATAAATAAATGAAGAAAGGGACAAAAAGAAAGAGAGAAAGAGAAACCGTCTCATTTCAGGGGGAAGGAAACTGAGCGAGGGATCGAAGTGACCTACCTGAGTTATTGGCAGAGCTCAGCGCTTTGCAAAGATGGCATGGGGCGAGGCTGGTGCCAGACAGCCTGTGGCAATGTCTCAGAGGCAGAATGACACCCGGGGGCGGCGGCAGGCGCAGGAGCAAACCCATCATGTGGCCCAGGGACCCACCAGGACCATCCCCTCCCAACCTCTTGGGGGCCAGCCCCCGCCCCCTGCCACCCACAAGCCCCCACGCACCCCTTCAAGCCAGCGCCGGCAGATCCCCGAGCGCTCTCAGGATGCGCCTCCCTGTCTCGCCATTTAAGAATTACGGGGGTGCCGTGGAAGGACAAGAAATACGTCCGCGCCCAGGCAGCAACCTAATGAGAAACCGAACATGGCCAGACAGAGGCTCGACAAGAAATACTGGCCCGGGCTCCCAAGAAGAAGGGTGGACTCAGGAACCGGCGGCGTGTGCCGTGTCCCCCCAGGTATCGATCGCGGGGAAGGCTGAGGACCCGGGGAAATAGATAAAGGCGAAGATATACGACAGGAGGGGCCCAGGGCTGATGAAAGGGGAAGGGAAGGCAGCTTAAATCAAGGGGCAAGCGCTGCAAGAGAAGGGAGATAACGGGATTTGTGTTTATGGCGACCAAGGAGAAGCAGCCACAGGCTGGGGCCTGGGGGTGGGGGAGCCCTGGGGAGGAGGGGGAGGGACCAGAGGAAGAGTGCCCGTGCTCCTGGCGAGTCCCTGATGCTTGGAGAAGAGGGCAGGGAACAGGAGCCAGGAGAAGAGCCTGAGATGACAAAATCCGTCCTCTGTCTGCTCCTCTCCCTGCCGTCACAGAGGGCTCTGAGTGACATGCGTATCTGCCCTCCACCCACCGGCAGGACGGAGTTCAAAGCCCACGTCCAGGGCAGCAGCCAGTGCTCACCGGGAGCTGCTTCCGAGGCTGTGTCCGTGCTAAGAACTTCCTGGGTCTCACTGCAGTCAACCTTCACTCTGGGACCAAGGCACGGGGGTTGCTCCCATTGTACAGATGAAGAAACTGAGGTTCCAAGAGGCCAAAGCACTGCCCCAGCGCCATGGGATGACACTGGAATTGGAACCCAGAGCCCACTCTCTGGACCACAACACTAGACCGACTCTGTGGCCGCTTAGTGTTTAGACCCATGCCATCCCCCAGCCCACCTCCGGACTCCTGTGCCCCTAGGGCAGTTGGCTCCAGGCATGCTGGCCACATCCCGTCTCAGGAACAGGCCAGGGAATGGCCCCGCTTTTCTGCCTCGGGGTCTTGTCCCAAGCAGAAAGAGCTCAGGGCTCCAGCCGGTGCCGCCCGGAAGGGGAAGGGGCCCGCCCTCCCAGGTCGCCTTCATTGGGGTCCAAGACTTGGGAGATGGATGTCACCCCCCATCCCTCGGAGAAGCAATTCTCGAACACACAGCGCCTCAGAGGGCATCTTGCAGGATGGGGTCCCGCTGCCCAGGGGCAACATCCAGCTTCTTGGTCCCCCGCACGGTGCGCAGCCTCCTCCCCCGGCCCCTGCTCCCCCTCCTGCTTCCTGCACCTCCTTCTGTCTCAAGGTCTCAAGCTCAGCACCCAAGCCCTGGGCTCGGGCCCTGCTCTGGGGGACGCAGACTGAGACAGGACTCCATCTGCAGCACAAGAAGATACAAGAAGCAGGAACGACCAGGCAGAGACGAGGTCTGGGGGATTTTATGCGGAAGGGGACCATGTCTCCTATTCCCCCCAATTTTACTCCTCAGCCTAAAAAATTAGAACTTTGGTCGACACCTTTCCTCCCTGCCCCCACCCGCCGTGCCCCCCACCTCCCACTCCACCCACCCCCGCTCAGAGGACTGAGACAAAGGCTCCCATCTTTTGTGTCACCCCTGACTTTTTTGAGAACCCCGCTGGCTTCCAGCAGCCACAAACCTGGGGGGTGGCACTGCCCGTCCGCAAAGGCAGCAAACCACCTCCACCATGAATGGGTCGCCCTTGCTCCCCAGGGCAGTCTGGGCCATGGCTCTGGGGGCTCACGCTGGGTTCCCAGTCTCCATGCAGTGTACCCCCCAGGGGCGTCTTCTCGGGCAGGAACCCGGCATCTCTAGTTTCCCAGCGGGGACAGGGGGGTGGGTGGTGTCCGTGAGTCCCTGCCCAGGAGGCTGAGAGCAGAGCGTGCATGGCCTGGGAGCGCCTGCAGAGTCAAGGCAACCGTGGGACAACAGACGGGGATCTTCAAAACCAAAGCAGGTGACCAGGGGGGCTGGAGGCTCAGTCGATTAAGCATCTGACTCTTGATCTCAGCTCAGGTCGTGATCTCAAGGTTTGTGAGTTGGAGCCCTGCATCAGGGCCCCCTCTCTGTGCCCCTCCCCCGCACTCTTTCTCCTGCACTCTCTCAAAATAAACAAACAAACTTTAAAAAAAATAAAACCAACAGGTGAGTAGGAATGGCGACTCTGCCATTCGCCCTCCAAACTGCCTCCCTGTTCGCCCTGTGACCACAGACCTGGAGACAGGGCTGCCGCGTGGAATTTGAATCTCATCTCAGAGAAGCGTGAATCATTTTCAGTAGGAATATATCCCATGCAATATTTGCAACACACCCCTGCTAAAAAATTTGAAATTCAAATTTAGCTGGGCTCCCGTGTTCTCATTTCGATATATCTGACCACCCTACGGGGAAGATATCGTTTGCAAACCTGCAAACCGCTCTGCCGGGGGCTGTCCCTTAGATGCGCCCGGAGGGCAGCAGTTAGCTACCGCGAGACACCGCGAGACTTCTCGGGGGAGGACGAGTGTGGCAGGTGTCCGCATCCCCACAAGAATGGCCGCCCGGAAACTAAGTGAGGACGGGACGAGCAGCAGACGCTGGCTGTGGTGGCTGGCCTGGGGCTTGTCAGGTCACTTGATCCTTTTCAAAAACACTCCCACCTCTGTGATTGTAACACGTCTGGGAGGTCGGGAATGGAGAGGTTGTTACCCCAGAAACAGGAGCACCAAAGGGTCAAGGTCATCCTCTTGCAGGGTGGTGGGGGATCTTTTCTCCTGGTCAGTGCAGGTGTGGCCATGGGCGGCTGAAGATGCGCACCCAAGAAGTGCCACATGTGTGTGAAGCCACCTTCTCGGGCAAACACTGGGATTTGCTGAGACCTGGAGACCCTTCCCCACCCATTCAAGGGTACAGTGAACATCTTGATGGCGGGAGCCTTTTCATGGGATTTTCACCCAAGAAGCCTAAGGTCCACCCACCCATCCATCAGATGTTTCCTGAGCACCTGGTTTTCTATGTTTATTTTTGAGGAAGAGAAACAGAACATGAGTTAGGGAGAAGCAGAGAGAGAATCCGAAGCAGGCTCCAGATTCTGAGCCGTCAGCACAGAGCCCGATGTAGGGCATGAACCCGTGACCTGAGCTTAAGTTGGACGCTTACCCCTGGAGCTCACCATTTAATGGAGAAAAACAGAGAAGCTAATAAGCAACCAGATAGATAAATAAATAATGAAAAATTATGACCAGTTCTTTTATAAATTTATATTGTATGAGGCTTATTTCACTATTAGTGGACAAAGTCCTTTTTTTCATCCACTTCTCCACCCTTCTCCATTTTTGCCAGTAAAACTGAGCTCTAAGAAGCCAGTTTTTTGTTAGAGGGCCAAATAATGAAATTCAGACCCTGCCATCACCAAGGCCAGTCTTCACAATTAACTGAGGAAGTCTTGGGGCGTCTGGGTGGCTCAGTCGTTAAGTGTGTGGCTTTTGACTTTGGTACAGGATAGGATCTCACAGTTCGTGGGTTCAAGCCCCATCTCAGGCTCTGTGCTGTGAGTGTGGAGTCTTCTTGGGATTCTCTCTCTGCCCCTGCCCCACTTGCACACTGTCTCTCTCTGTCTCTGTCTCTCTCAAAACAAATAAGCTTCAAAAAACACAGGGGTGCCCGGGTGGCTCAGTCAGTTGATCATCTGACTTCGGCTCAGGTCATGCTCTTGGGGTTCATGGGTTTGAACCCCGCATTAGGCTCTGTGCTGACAGCTCAGCGCCTGGCACCGGCTTCAGATTCTATGTCTCCCTTTCTCTCTGCCCCTCACTCATTCACACTCTGTCTCTCTCTCTCAAAAATAAATAAACATTAAAAAATTTTTAAAAACAACAACAGAGGAAGTCTTGGAAAGAGACAAAGGGGAAGTCTGTCTTCTGCAGGGACCAACGCACAGATACCTCCCTGCATTCAAAAACACAGTTCGAAGAACCAGATGTGAGAAGATGTGAAATTGAGAACATCCTTAGGAGCACATGGTCTGCTTTTTCAGCGCAACATGGAGGCTCACGTAAGTATGGGTAACTGTTAACAACGTGTCTTGAAAGTACACTGAGAACCAAAAAGGGTCTTGGAAAAATTCTTAAGAATTTAGAAATGCTTGCCACGTCCTGCAAAAATAACATCCAAGAAGGTGGCGGCAGAATAATCTGATTGATTATTTACCTGGTCATGAGCGGCCCTTGGAATGATGGGCAGAAGGCATCTGTGTCCCCAGCAGAAGTATCGTAGGCCTGCACAGTCAAACCAGAAGTGGGTTGTTGGCACTTTTCTCCCCCAAGATTAATGGAGGATAAGGCCTATGATTCTGGTAGATTCTTTATTTCTAACAAAAAGACTAGGAGTCTAGTTCTATAAAGACATGATTTTGATTTGGTGACTAGAGAAGATAATCTCTGAAGAAGCAGCAAAAATGCAGTGGTGAACGACTTGAGACCCAAGGCTAAGAAGTCCAGCCATAAAAAGAAGGAAGAAGAGCAATCCAGACAGAGGGGACAGCAAGTGCAAAGGTCCTGAGGCAGGAATGAGTTTGGTGTGTTTGAGACACCCAGCGAAGTCAGTGGAATTGGAACATACAAAGGAAGTGGGTGGGAGGAATCTCACCGGAGAATCTTGGGGGGTTGTGTTTCAGTCTTCTGGTGATGGGGGCCGACGAACGGTGTCCAACGGGGCTGGGGAAGTGAGCTTTCGAAAAGCAGATACAGAAAGCCCAGCATGGCTGAAAGATCGGGATGCAAAATCTGTCACCGTCGGTGCTGACTCCTTGTCCTGCAGGTCACTGGATGCGTCACCGGCCTGATCCCTGTCGGCATATTACAGCTTGGCACAGACCAATTCACTTTTAAACTCCCCGCCTGCGCTCTGTAAACCGCCTGATCCCCCTGGTCCAACAGAAGCAGAAAGAAAAGAATTTTTTTTAAGGTTTATTCATTTTTGAGAAAGAGACAGAGCATGAGTGGAAGAGGGTCAGAGAGAGAGAAAGGGAGACACAGCATCTGAAGCAGGCTCCAGACTCTGAGCTGTCAGCACAGAGCCCGACGCAGGGCTGGAACCCATGAGCGGTGAGATCATGACCTGAGCCGAAGTCGGTCGCTCAACCAACTGAGCCACCCAGGCGTCCCAAGAAAAGAATTTTTAAAACCAAAAAAAAAATTAGTTTCTACCTGCTCATACCTGGGAGACTGAGCATCCAGAGCTAGATTTCTTCTTAGCCTGAGCCTGACAGTCAGTCTGCAGAGAAGCCGGAGGAGGGCTGCTCTCACCAGAGCGGGCGTGCCCGCTCTCTGGACCGGTCAGACCGCAGCTGGCACTCGTGACGCTGCTTCGGGATGCCTGGGGCCCGGGGGCCTGTATTCCCCGCTCCGTCAAAGGCCACCTTGCCCTTACGCTCCCAGCCGAGTGAGTTATTTGAAAAAGTCCAGTGACGCCCATTGTTGGCAGGGCTGGAGGAACTGGAATGTTCACCTGGAGCAGGAGAGAGCTCAAAACGGTACAGCCACTTTGGAAACTGTATTTAGCCTTTTTTTTTTTTTTTAAGAGACAGCAGGGAAGGACAGAGAGAGAGAGGGGGAGAATCCCAAGCAGGCTCCACGCTCAGTGCACAGCTGGTTGTGGGGCTCGATCCCGCGACCCTGGGATCATGACCAGATCCAAAGTCAAGATTTGGACGCTCACCTGACTGAGCCCCTGCCCCGGGCACCCCAGCTGTTTCTTTTTTAAGCCTTTAAGCATGTGCTTGTCCTTCTCCAAGGACTTCCCCTAAGAGAAATAAAAACACAAATCGTCAAAACGCCTTGTGGAAGAATGCCCACGGCCACTTTATTCGTGACCGGCAAAACCCAGAAATACCTCGGACTGCCCACCTGCAGGGGAACGGATAAGTAAACTAGAAGGAAATGAGTTATTGACGCACACGACGGTGTGGATAAATCTCAGAAACATTCTGCTGAGTGAGAGAAGCCAGACGCAGAAGGGTACTTACGGGATGATTTCATTTACGAGTTCTAGAATAGGAAGAACGGAGCCCACAGTGAGAGAAGCCGATTGGTGGCTGTTCTGGGGAGGCGGTGCTCCCGCGCAGAGGCTCAGGGGGCTCCTGGGGCCGTGGACGTGTCCTCAGTCTCGAGGGATGTAGGTTACACAACCACACGCCTTTAACACACTGACCTAACTGGATACCTAAAGACTGAGCATTTCAATGACTGTGAAGTATGGTTTTTTCTTTGAAGACGTAAAAATAAATAAAAGTCAGAAATAAATAATCGAAATTACCGCGAGCAGCCTTCTCGTCCTCCTCCAGACTAGATTAGCAGCTTATCTTAGCCTGAAGGCAGACCCAGAGATGAATATTTACCTGCAAGTGGCTTATTCGGTAAGAAAGAAGGGGAGTGAGACAAGGAATAGAAGGCGGTCCCTGGGGCACCCGGTGGCTCAGTCGGTTAAGCGTCTGACTCCTGATTTGGGCTCAGGACATGATCTCACGGTTCATGAATTCAAGCCCCGCCTCAGGCTCTGGGTGACAGCACAGACTTCATTCGGATTTTGTAGTTTTTTCGTTAAGAGGACCCAACCTAAGGTAGTGTGTCTCCATAGTCTCCAGGCTGTGATTCTCATCTTCTCACGATCTTGACGCTTCCAAAGTCACTGTGTGATTATGTTAAATTTAATGAAATGAACCCGTATGTCTTGGAGTCCCAGAAGGACATCAGGACACCCTGATGCTCCAGGTTTAGAATTGCTGGCACAGAGAAGGCTGAGCACTTCATCACTTGCCCCACCAGAGTGAGGCTGGAAGTTCAGATTTCCACCATTGCTGTGTGGCCTTGGACAAGTCACATTCCCTCCCTGGGCTTTAGACTCCTCTTCAGTGAAACCGTAAAGCCACATCAGCTTTTCTGAAATTGTGTGCTCAAAGCAGTCTGATGAACCTACCCTAAGACCTCTGAGAAATCCCAATGTACACTGACATATTAAAGGCTCTGAAAAGTCCTGCAGTAAAGACACCTGTTTCCATGGAGTTTACCCCAACATTTCTCAGATGTATGTGACTAGGGAAACTATTGTTACCGTCCACCTATTTACTACAGAGAAGATTCTTTGGGAAATGTGGACTCGATGATACGTAAAGCCTATGAATCGAGCTTCAATTTGATAGGGATGCAGGAGCAAGCTCAATCCCAGGAGAGGCTGGTCATGAAGCTGAGGCTGAGGAAAACCTTGGAAGAGGCACTTAAAGGGGCAGGCTGAGTGAAGGCTTGCAGGCAGACTCCCTCTGGCTCCCCAGTCCTCCTGAGCCAGCCCAGGCCCTGAGCATGGAGGGACCCGCACACAGACGTCCGCGGCAACCCCTTTGAAGGAAACATGACAATATCCATCGACACTGGAAACGCACATGCTGCTGGACTCAGTCCATCCCTGAACCCAGAGGTACAGAGGTGGTCACGCAGGCTAATCACTGCCTCATTGCTTGAGACTAAAAAAGAGAGAGAGTCTAAGTGCGTGCGTACGTGTGTTTACAGCCGCTTCAAGAGGGATCGTGAGCCACTGGGGACCGCGGTTGCTTTCAGATGGAGGAAGAGACCGATCTGGACTCAGAAGTGGGAGAACCTGACTTCTCACAGGCTACCCCCCGGCGCTTCCTGAACTCCACCCAGGCTTGCGTGACATGCAGTGAATGAAACGCCTTCCCTATGCAGTGGAAATAACAGCGTATATACATTCTCCAGACAGTGGGATGCGATATTATACGCAGTCATTGAAAGAAAGAGACAGAGAGAGAAGAAAAGAAAGAGGAAGTTATGGATGTACTAAAATGGAAACGTCTCCAAGATGTAGTGTTAAAAGTGGGGGGGGGGGGAAGCAGGATATAGAAATGTACAGAGAATATATTCTTTTAGTAAAAATGGGAGGTAGAATAAGAATACCGGTGTCTTTGCATACATATACATATACATAAAGAAAAAACTCTGGGAGGATGTAAACAGCGAAGAACCATAGTTACTTGTGGGGGGAGGTGACTGGGGAGCAAGGAGGACGTTTCAGGGTGTTCCTGCAGATACAGTCAGATACAGTCAGGGACATCACACATCCATATATTTAATATATCTTATTATATATGTTAACAATGGTTGTACTGTGTCTTCAAAGTTAAATAAATAAATATGAATGCAGAACATCGATATGGACCAGAGTCACAAGTTGCCATATATACGGTCACACAAAAAAGAGGCACGTTCATGGAGCAGTGGGCACAGTGTGTGTGTGTGTGTGTGTGTGTGCGCATGGGAAAGTCCACACTATCTCTCTGGAAGATCCCAGAAGACACTGGCTTCCCCCGTCAAGGAACTGGGAGACCCACAGGTATCACTCACCCTGGGCAACCGTTCCAATGTTTAACATGTGCATAAAACGTTTAAAAAATATTTTATTTTATTTTTAATGTTTATTTTATTTTGAGAGACAGCATGAGTAAGGGAGGGGCAGAGAGAGAGGGAGACACAGAATCGGAAGCAGGGTCCAGGCTCCGAGCTGTCAGCACTCAGCCCGACGCGGGGCTCAAATTCAGAGTGCGAGATCATGACCTGAGCCGAAGTCAGACACTCAACTGACTGAACCACCCAGGTGCCCCTCAAAAATGTTTTAAAGGCATCTGTGTCAGGGTGGTCACCGTAGAAAGATTTTCGGAGCAAAAATTAGAAGTAACTTAGGCATTTCTCCTTTGGGGCTGGTTTGTATAAATCTCAGCCCATCCAGGGCACCCGGGTGGCTCAGTAGGTTGAGCGTCCAACTCTTGATTTAGGTTCAGGTCAGGATCCCAGGGTCGTGGAATCGAGCCTCGTGTGGGGCTCAGCACTGAGTGTGGAGCCTGCTTGGAATTCTCTCTCTCTCTCTCTCTCTCTCTCTCTCTCTCTCTCTCTCTCTCTTAAGTAAAAAATAAAAGATAAAAAAAATTCAAAAAAATTGTTCAGCCCATCCATACTCATCAGATGTTAAAATACTTGGAAGCCTACATGGGCATCTATTTACACTGTGAAGAGGTGCCCACACGTGTTATTAAGTGAAGGAAAATTTCAGAATGGAGAATGTGCTGTGATCCATTCGGGCCGGAAACAAATGTGCGGACTAAGTGCACGCGTGCAGAGAGGTTGTATTACGCACACACACACGTGGGAAACTCAGATCCCGACTCTGCCTTAGTAGCTGTGAGGACAGCGTTGGACAAGCCTCCTAACAAGCACTGGGCCTCGGTCTTCTCATCTGTAACATGGACGCAACTGTCCTCCCAGCCTGAAGTAACTCATTTGGTTCTTAGCAGCTTAGGGCATGATGCGCGTCCCCTAGTCAGCCTTTGTAATTAAGAATAGTTGCTATCGCGTATGTGTTTTAAGTGCATCACAGAGACGGGGCCCGTGGTGTTCACACCACACTCCACAGTGATGACCCTGGAACGTGGGATTCAGGTTAAGAAAGGAACAACCACCACTTTCCATTGTATCGAGTTCTGTACTGTTGGAACCTTTTTTACAACAAGCATGATTATGTTATGATTAAGGGACGAGAAACAAAATTTAAAAATCAATTAGGTGGGGGTGGGGTGCATTGGAGCCATGTAGGGGGAGCAGGGGGTGCAGGCAGCATGAGTAGGCCTCAGACGCTGCACCCATAAAGCAAGAACACAGGGCCCACGGCCTCGCCACACATCCTGCGGCTAAATCTGCCCACCTTCCTCCTGCCTGCGAGACACAGGTGCCCGGACTCAGAAATTACACCCGGGAAGTTCACTTTTGTGGCCACGCTCCCCACTCACCCGGAGCACCAGGGAATCAGCACCCTGTTTATCAAGTGCCTCGGCCAGAGGGGGCTCGGGGGAGGGAGGAGACAGGAGGCTGTGGCCCTGGCCCCGGCACCGACCCAGAACCGGGCCTCCCACCGCGGTCGGAACCGCCCATCTCTGGGCCAGGGCGCGAAGGGAAGCAGTATTTCTTCACGTCTGCCAAGGGCTTCGGTCCACCGAGGGGCCTTGAACCCATGAGATTCCTCGCAGCCGCCCGTAGTGAAGACCCCCCCAGTTGACAGACCAAGAAATGGGCTTCCGAAGGAAAAGACGCCCCAAGCCCGCAGCTGAGTAGCAGAGGGGCGCGCATTCGAACGCGGGTCGGTCCCCCGAAGCCCACGCCGCCGACGCCACACAGAAGCCAAGGTGGGATCCAGCACGTTCCGGAGAACCCCTTCATTCATTCGGCAAAAATGGAACCAGTTACTTTGCATCCGCTATACACCAGGCCCTGACTCCAAGAGCACAAAGACCCGGCTGCCTTTCGACTTGATTTATTTAATACCTACTCTACTCCAGCCGCTGGGCTAGACGCTGGGGCTAGAATGAGGACAGGCTCTCTGTTCTCAAGCAGTTCGACAAGGGGAGAGAGTTGCTCATAATGAAAGCAAAGCAGGAATCAGTGCTACAAAGGAGAGTCTGCTGAGCTGATAATTGAGATTTGGCCTCATCTGGGGGACTCCAAGTAGGCTTCCCTGAGGAAGAGAAGCTTGTGCTGAAATTTGAAGGATGAGTAGGAGTGATTAAGGTGAGAAGGGCAAGGAAAGGTAACCAGATATCCAGAAACAACATGTGCAAAGGCCCTGTGGTAGGAAGCACAAAAGACCCGAAGGTCCCATGTCTGGAAGCCAGAGAGCAAGGGACAATGTCACGTGAGATGACGCGGAAAGGAAACAATGCAAAGCCATCCAAGCAGCTGAGGTCAGAGGAAAGATTTGGTCTTTACTGTGAAGCGGTGGGAGGTGAGCAGGAATTGAAATGATCCGTTTGTACCTTGAAGGGGCCTCCACTCCGGTGACCGTGAGAGACACACAGGCAATCACAACCAAACAATGGCGCCTTTGGCAAGGCACACAGTGGGCATTCACCTAAGTCAAGCTAAGGGTGTGGGGTGCTTCCTGGAGGAGGTGTTAGCTTAAGTGGAACATTTTTTCAACTCATCACAGAATCCTGGATCTGAATGTTTCAAACCAACTCCTTCCAAGAGGGATGCAGGTCCTTTTCAGAGATGAGGCCCAGGAACTCTGGGCGACTTTGGCAAAGCCACACAGCCGAATGATGGCAGGGCCAAAGACCAAAAGCCATGGGGAAGGGGGCTCTCTCGCCCCTCATACAGGGTTCCCGCCTCCCCTACCTAGATTGACTTCTTCATTTTCCCCCAAGTTTCACCAAGAGGCATGAGGGCAGAGGCTGAGGCAGGCAGAGTCCCAGGCCCACACTGGGGGCTCTGAGTCTCCTCCCAGTCTGGGTGTGAGGTGAGACGGGAGCTGGCCCCACGTCCCTCCCCGAAGCGCCTTCTCCCAGCTGGAGAGCTGCCCACAAAGTCACTGAGTGGCCCCCAGGGAGGCAGTTGGGTAAAAAGGCCCCGGGGAGCCCTGAGAATACCTTTCAAAGAGGGCTGGGCCGGTGGGAGAAGGGGCATTGCTCCTGCTCTCCGGAGGACGCTGACGGCGACAAGTCAGTGAGGGGCTGCTCGAGGGAGCCACATTCCCGGCCCTTCTGCAGCTGCGCAGAGGAGCCCTGATGCCTAAAGATGCAGGCGGACCCCTCCCGGGGGGGGGGGGGGGGCGGGAGGGGGGCGGAGACGGCTCAATGAAAACCAGTCAATGTGAACAATTAAAAACACAAAGAACCCAATTTTTAAAAAATAAGGAAAGGACCTGAACAGAGATTTCTCCAAAACAGTTAGGCAAATGACCAGTGACCGCGTAAAAAGACACCCAGCGTCATTAGTCGTCAGGGAAATGTAAACCAAATGCCCTGTGAGACACCCACGTGGTGGCTAGGATCCAAAACACGGCCAGGGACTCGTGTAGGCAAAGATGTGAGAAACTGGAGTCCTCGCCCCCTGCCGGTGGGAACGGGAAGTGGGGCCGCCGCTGTGGAAAGCGTCTGGCACTCCCCAGGAAGGCCAGCCTGGAGTTACCACGTGACCGAGCGAATCCTCTTACGTGCGTCCGCGTACACCCGAAAGAGCAAACACCAGGTCTTCAAACCGATGTTTGTAAACCAATGTTCATAGCAGCATTGCTCACAGTGGCAGAAGATGGCCGGCTGAATGGATAAAGAAATGTGGCACGTCCATGCGGGGGACTATTACTCGGCCACGGAAAGGGATGGAGTACTGATGTGTGTGCCAACGTGGATAAACCCTGAACATGACGTTGTGTGAAAGAACCAGACACGCATTGCATGATTCCATTTATATGAAAACACCTAGAAGAGTCAAACTGGTGAAGACAGAAAGCTGCTTAGTAAGTCGCCCAGGCTGGGGGGGCAGAGGGAGAGGACAAAGGGAGTGACTGCCAGTGGGTATAAGGTTTCCTTCTGGGATGATGAAAATGTCCTAAGACTAGACAGTGATGGTCGCACAACATTGTGAATATAGACTAAAGGCCACAGAATGGTACCCTTTAAATCGGTTACAAGGACACATTTTTTTTTATAAAAGTTTTTTTTACATTTATTTATTTTTGAGAGACAGAGAGTGAACAAGGGAGGGGCAGACAGAAAGAGACACAGAATCTGAAGCAGGCTCCAGGCTCTGAGCTGTCAATACAGAGCCTGACGCAGGGCTCGAACCCACGGACTGTGAGATCATGACCTGAGCTGAAGTCAGAAGCTCAGCCGACTGAGCCCCCCAGGTGCTCCACAGGGACAAATGTTATGTAACATGTATCTCCACCACGAATGTTTTAAACCTCGGGAAATAAATAAATAAGTACGTTGGGCCTTGGCATGTGCTGCCCAAAACTCTCCAGTGGCTCCTACCACTCCCAGTGTCTGCCCTGATCCACAAAGCCCACGGGTCTCTTCCCCTCCCCCGACCTCTTCCACCCCTGCGTTCACCCCCTACCCTTACTTGGCTCCTTGCTGTTCTGTAAAACACACCAAGCAACCTCCCACCTCAGGGCCTTTGCTCTTGCTGCGTCCCTCCACCTGCCAAGTCAGATGGCCACCTGGCCGGCTCCATCCACTTCATATAGGCGGTGGCAGACAGACACGAAGGTGGCCTCAATTATCCCCACCTCCTGATACTCGCCCTCTTGTATGATGACCTCTCCTTGCCTATGGGCAGGACATGTGACATGCTCCTAACCAATAGAATGCAGTGAGGGTGCCAGTTACATTGCAGGACACTGTAATGCCCATCTTGCTGGGTGACCCTCCTTGTTGGCTTTGAGGAAGCCACTCGCCATGGTGGGGAGGCCAGAATGGCAAAAAATTGAAGGTCGCCCCTAGCCAACAGGCAGCTAAGGCACACTGAGGTCAGCTTCCGAATGACAGCCAACGGCAGCAACAAAACGGACCGAAGCCCCTGGTCCCATAGCCCACGAGGCACTGAATGCTGCCAACAACATGTGGGCTTGGAAGGAGAGCCTTCCCCGGCTGAGCCTCAGATGAGACCATGGCCCAGCTAACACCTTGACTCTCTGCCATCACCAGGAATGTGACCCCAAGATGTCATTCTGTGTGTCCCTCCCTTCCTCCATCCTGTGTGTGCCCTGGAAGTGGACGTCTACGGACCGCATGAAGAGCTGGCTCCCTCGCCCTTCGGCTCCTGCTGAGATCAGCCAATGGAAAGCTCTAGCAGGGTATTGGGTATCTGGTCCCTAATTCCCTTCTTGCTACATTTGCCAGAAGTTAAGCTGTGTCCCTCCACAAAGGTCCCAGTTTGTGCTCGGTGCCCTCCCCACACAGCCCTCCCTGTCCCCTAGCTCCAGGCACCACCCCCTCCCCCACCTATTCACGACCAGCGATGGTAGTCAAGTCCCTACCACTCTAGTCTCTGGTGAGCTGCACTATGCCTCGCAGCCTCTGACTTCCTGTCTTTGTGGGGCAGAATACCAAGATGGCCCCCAAGGCCCCCACTTCCTGGTGACTGCACCCTGTTCAACCCCCTCCCCTTGATTGTCGGCTTCTGACTGGGATGCTGACTTGACTGCATCTAAGTGAAGATTGCCCTGGGTGAGCCTGACCCAATCAGGCAATCCTTAAGAGAAGCGAGAGAGATTTGAAGTGTGGGAGAGTGTTCCCTGCTGGCCTTGAAGGAGCAAACATCCATGACGTGAGATGCCAATGGAGGGGGATGCGTGTCAAGGACCCAGGGGTGACCGCTAGCTGCTGAGGGCGCTCTGTGGAGAGGAACACGCATGAACACAGGGACGTCAGACCCACAGCCACAAGGAACTAAGTTCTGCCAACAACCTGAATGAACATGAAAGAGAAGCCTGAGCCCCAGATGAGATCACAGCCTCAGCAAGACATTGACTTTGACCTTGTGAAACCCTGAGCAGAAAATCCAACTACACCGTGCCCGGATTACCAAACTGTGAGCTATCACATGGGGGCTTCACCGGGTCACGGCCATTCGTTACCCAACAATAAAAGACAGATATGCTGACTCTCCTCTGTAAGGGGCTCCCCTCTAACGGCTTAGACTAATTTGTGCCATCTCTTTCCTGTGAGGCCCCAAAAGGTACCGCATTTAACTTCTCTGGGCCTCAGTTTCCTCTGCTGTCATAGCAGATAATGGTAACAAATCTCTTGTGAGGATGCAGTGAGGTGGTGCATTTCAAGTGCCTGATACATGCTAAGTGCTCGCTGCGTGGAGGGAGAGATGGAGGGACTGAGCCAACTTGACCCGGCCTTTTTTCTGCAACACCCAGCAGGATCTTCTGGGTCTTGGGGCTCCTGCTCTGTCCTTGCACCACTAGAAAGTCAAACTCCAAGTGAGCGTGGGTGGTCCAGTCTCTTCCCAAACTTCCAGAGGCCCCAGTGCCTTTGGGATGAAAATGCCACCTTTCATGCTCTAATTGTTTTGACTGAGGTTAGTGGGATCTCCGTGCTCCCGGGGTGTACAGAGTCATTGTGAATGGTTTATGCATGCTGAATTTAACCCAGTCTCCAGCACAAGGGCTCGCTCCACGGAGAAGCCTTTTTAAATAGCTTTAGCTGCTCTCTTCAATCCCCTAGTGGCTGAAAGCAAAGGAAATGGAGAGATGAGAAACCTCTTAACCAGATCGCTCAGGAGGGGTCCTACCTGGGAACAAAGTTTGTTAAGAGCAAATCCCAGAGCAGTAGAAAACCAGCTCAGAGAAGGAGGCGGACGGCACCCAACATCCACCACTGTCAGCCAAGGGCCCCGCAGTGACCGGGATCGGGATGAACATCAGGAGATTCAAATCTGGAAACACTAAGGGAAAGTCAACAGCTCTGAGTTTTATTTTTTTTTAATGTTTTATTTATTTATTTTGAGAGGAAGAGAGGGAGAGAGAGAGAGAGAGAATCTCAGGCAGGCACTGAACTGTCAGTACAGAGCCCGAAATAGGGATCAAACCCATGAAGCATGAGATCATGACCAAGGCAAGTGGGTGGCTCAGTAGGTTAAGCATCTGACATCGGCTCACGTCATGATCTCACGATTCAGGAGTTTGAGCCCCGTGTTGGGCTCTCTGCTATCAGTTCAAAGGCTAAAGCCTGCTTCAGATTTTGTGTGTGTCTCTCTCTCCCCCTCCCCTGCTCATGCTCTGTCTCTGTCTCTCTCTGTCTTTCTCTCTCAAAAATAAATGAATGTTTAAAAAAAATTAAACCATAAAATCATGACCTGAGCTGAAATCTAGAGTCAGACCTTAGCCAACTGAGCCACCCAGGCACCCTAACATCCCTAGGTTGTAAATCTCTCTTCTCCCAATATCAGTATTGCCATCAGTAGATAAGGCATCATGTCCCTTGTTCAGAAATAACTTTAAGAGACATTCAATTAATCAGGCCTTGTTTGCAAGTAAGGAAGGTACTATCATTGCTTTCAGGGAGAAAATGGCCCAGTGGATTCAGTAAAATAGTAGGACAGACATGAAAAAAATCACTGAATTTATACAAGTGTGAAATTATTAAGGAAAAATGTTGGTAGACTGTCTCTGAACATTGGAGCTTATAAAAGCAGGTGTTGTAAACAAAAAACAAAAAAACAAAAACAACACACACACACACAGATATCTGTGTTCAGTTTACTTTGGTAAACAGGGTTTAATAAAATTGCACGAGAGTCTTGTTTGCAGGACTTTTCAGTGCTTTTACTGTGACAATGCACTTGTGAATCTCCAAGTCTGGCTGATTGTCTGAACACTCTGGGAAGCATCTCAAAGGCAAAATGTGCCACAGACCAATGACCTCTGGAATCAGAATTCCCAAAGTGTGGCTCAAGAACCTGCAATGGTGCAAAGGCTCCATCTTGATTTTTGGTGCTCAGCTAAAATGAGTTGGGCCCTGAAATCTGGGACTGTCGCGGACAAAATGTCCCTACCCTGCCCAAAATTCATGTGTTAAAATCAAACACCACTGTGACAATGTTTGTAAATGGGGGCTCTGGAACAATGAGGTCTCGAGGAGGAGCCTTTGTGAATGGAATTGGTGTCTTTAAGAGAAGAGGCCAGGGGCGCCTGGTGGTTCCCCCGGTTGAGCGTCTGACTTCAGCTCAGGTCATGATCTCACAGTTCGTGAGCTTGAGCCCCACATCAGGCACGCTGCTTTCAGCACAGAGCCTGCTCTGCATCCTCTGTTCCTCTCCCTGCCCCTCCCCTGCTTGCACTGTCTCAAAAATAAATAAAACATTAAAAGAAGAAGAAGCCAAGAGCCTTTGCTCTTCCCACCATGCGCACATATGAAGAGAAGCAGGCGATCTGCAGGCGGAATTCACCAGAGCCCCACCGTCCTAGAACTCTGATCTCGACTCGGCGGGATTTGGAGCAGCTGACCTCCCAGGGTCCGCACTGGCCAAGTCACATGATCATCAATTCTCCAACAGTGCTGAACCTCAGGTTCCTGGTCTGCAAACAAATATAACAGAATAAAACCTACCTCCCAGGATGCGAAAGATGAAGTAGAGGAGGTTCCAAAGCACCTAGCACTTAGTAGGTGTTCTTCTCTCCCCTCTTCACCTAAAGGGCTTTGCATTGAGGAGTCAGGAGAAAGAGAGTCGCTCTGCCACCAGCCTACAGGGTGGCACTGGACACTTCTGGGCTCTGGACTTCGGGGGACACTTGTGCTCACAGGTAACAGAATCACTCAAATTAACTCTAGCAAGGAAGGCAGGGAGGAAGAATAATTATTACACAAATGGGTGAGTCAGAGAACCTGAGATGGAACGCAGCCAGGATTCAGGAAAGAGCTAGAAGTGGGAACTGGGGTGTGTTAGGAAAGGAAAACGTCCCTTCTTCTGTCCTCAGCGTTGCTTTTGTTTCGGACTACTTCTCAGTACACCGGGAAGATAGTGGCAGTGAACAGATGCCCTCAATATCCAAGCTGGGCTAGTAGGACCTCTTTCCTTAAAGGTAATTCCAAATTCCCAGAAAAACGTTTTCATTGATCAGCTTGCCTTGGGCCTGGCCTTTGGTCCAATCAATAGCATCCAGGGGCGGGGCCATGAGATTTTCATTGGCCCAGCGTGGGTTGGCCCTCATCCTTGGTTCAATCAACAGCGTCCAACGGTAGGGCCGTGTTATGGAGACTACAAAAATGCGGATGGACAGACTAAGACCCTGCTGGGGTTGGGTCTGACCCTTGGTCCAAACAACAGCATCCAGGAGCTGGGCCATGAGATTTCTCATTGGGTTGGGTTGGCGCTCATCCTTGACCCAATGAACAGGGTCCAAAGGTGGGGCCATGTTATGGAAACTATAAAGATGTGGATGGACAGACGGAGACCCAGTCTCTGGAGACGGGAAGCGGGGTCCGCGCAGCGCCCATACTTCCTGGCCTCAAAGAGTTCCAATTTCAAGAGAGAGGGAGACCCAGAGGCAGATAAATTCCATCCCTACTGAGAAAAGGCTGTCCCAGTGGTGTGACCCAGAGAGGTCCACACAACCAGCGTTTGGCGGGAGAGGCTCCCAGACGCCATGCTGACCGCCACCCCAAAGCCATCCTGGGATGTGACGAGCTAGTTAATCACAACTATTATTTATGGCAGTGCCGGTCCACCTGCTCGTGTCACAAGACATTAGTTATTGCCAGGAATGATGAATCCCAGGATGGAGACCATGCTAAAAATATGAATCTACAAGTGAAAATGATTTTAATTGGATTTCGCCCCTGGGGTCATGTCAGGGGCCCGCTTTCAATCAGACTTGTCCAGTCAGCAAAGCGAAGCCCAGCCTTTCAAATTGAAACTGTGATTGGCTGGCAGAGGTTAATAGAAATGTTGGGGAATAAATAGGTTATTGACTGATCATAACAATCGGCTGGGTCCCGGTTTACCTTGCTGACCTCGCCCACCCAATTTTACGGCAAACTCGGTTAGCATCTAATTATAGATCACTTTTACAATACTGTGTATTAATGAGAGGATTATACAGTGGGGTGGGGGGGTGGGGGGGTAGGGGGAGGTTGGGGAATTCTTAGTGAGAAGAATCACACTGCGGAAAATGCAGTGTGATTTCATGCCCATCTTTGGGGAATGTTGGTAAGGGGATGTGGGGGAGGGGGGACAGGAGGGAAAGGAAGGGGAGGGGTACTAGGAGGAATAAAATTACCCCCACACATGTGCATGCATACACACATACGCACGCACACACGCACAGGCGCACATCCTTGCTAAAACCTGATTCCCTCACTCAGCACAGTTACTGGGCCTGAGCCTTGCGCAGGGACCCTGGGGATGTGGCGCTCTGGCAGCCGCAGGCCCCTTGCATAGAGGCCCACCCTGCCATGCAGCGGTTCTAGAACATCCATGAACAGAACGATCACTTGGTGGGTGGCCTGTTGAAAACGCAGACGCTTGGGCCCACCCTCTGGGATTCTGATTCAGAGGGGTCTGCATGTTTTTCTTTTTTAATGTGTATTTATTTATTTTTGAGAGAGTGAGCGAGCAGGGGAGGGGCAGAGAGAAGGAGAGAGAGAATCCCAAGCAGGCTCTGCACTGTCAGCGATGAGCCAAATGCGGGGCTCAGACCCATGAACTGGGAGATCATGACCTGAGCCAAAATCAAGAGTCGGACACTTAACTGACAGAGCCACCCAGGCGCCCCCAGAGGGGTCTGCATTTTTAATAAGCCCCCCTCCTTGGGAATTCCGATGCAGTTGGGGAACCTCATTTGGAGACCCACCGGCCAGCCTGACTGGCTAGAAAGATCCACAAAGGAAATAAAAGTCAGAGCCCTCGTGCATGGCTGAGAGCTGATCCCGTGTGCAGTGGGACCCGAGGGAGGCGAGGTGGCCTGGGAATCGTCACGGAGCAGACAGTGCCGGTACTGAGCGGGGGTTTCCAAGCTGAGCCCGAAGAACACCTTGTCTTCATAGAGGGTCTCTTTTAATGGGCACCAATGGTATGCACAGCACCCCACCACGAGACAACAGTCACAGTCTTTGACCTTCAAGAGACGAACAGCCTGGTTGGGAAAACCAGTGCATGAACACTTTGGTTCTAAGATGTCCTCCCACAGTGCTCCAACCCTCCGTACTGACCGCGATCCATCCAGTCGAACCAACACGGATGGGAAACTGAGGCTCCCTGGGGGGGGAGTGAGCCGCCAAAGGCCACGAGG